>JAMAFX010000037.1:0-153968 GCA_023625875.1 Trichocomaceae sp. PYS4502
CGATGAAGCTACCCGATTAGGTTTAGCGTTCTGCGAAGCAGGTCATGTGATCGGAGGTCTGAGAAACTGAGATAAGAAATGTATCGTAAATTACATGATGACTAAGATCCACGTGACTCCGCCCGCCTGGAGATAAACACGATGACAACTAAGATGGCTCCTAATCTAGCCCAGTCAACGCTCAACTTTATTCATGACATGTTGATCAGTGGTGAACTAACTACGTCGCAGATCGCAGATGCTGCTGGACGCAGTAAACGCGACTTCGCTCTAACCTTCAACTGTTTGGAAGTCTCAAAGCCTCTCAAATTAAAGGCGGGTGGCCTGGAAAATTACGCCGGTGATGATTGAATGAAGCCTTATGTGATCATCTACTCGAAAAGCCGGATTTATACTGTACCGGCCAGGATTGTTGATTCTGTACTGTACATTAATCTGTTGAGAATCAGATATAGTCCTCCCAATTCTGCTCCCTCTCTTCCACAAACTCAATCGCTTTCCACTCCATGTTCTCCCCGTCTCCGCCCACAAGATCCTCAAACATCTTGATGACTCCGTCATCCGGCCTCCAGTCCTCACCGACCTGCCACGTCACTTTTCCTTTCCCACCTCCTCCAACGGCAGGCGCCTCGTATCTCACCCCCCATCGGAACATAACCGTCTCCTCCTCATACGAAGTTGGAGGCACGTCATCACTCCCTTCATACTCCTTCGCCCTCTCCTTGGAGGGCCGCCACGCAAGCCACGTAAACAGCTCGGCGTCTCGAAGGGCGGGCATCTTTTGCCGTTGCAGAGACGAGGCAAACGCCAAGAGCAAAGGGTTGATGCGTTCCGCGATGGGGCGCAGACGGAACATGTCGGGGTTGCGGAGGTCGTATATGTCCGGTGCATCGGCCCAGTACTCTTCCTCCTCGTCGGACATCAACTCGTGCGTCTCGTCGTCGTCTTCCTGGCCGGGCGGGTAGTGCTCCTCTCTCGTGATGGCGAACCCTGTCGCGTGGGGATCTTCCCCTCGCGGGCCGGAAAAGTACCAGCTGCCGTCGGGCGCGCACGGGTGGAATTCCACGTTGAGGTGCCGCATGTGTGGCCATGACACACCGTCGCCACCGGACGGGAAAAGATCGGGGGTGATGAGCGCGCAGACGTCTAGTTCCTCCAGGCGACTTCCCAGGTCCCGCAGGCCAAGAGACACAGGGTCCATGCCTTCAAACTCGTTGGTTGAGGATGACGACGCGCCAACAAGGTCGGGCATCTGCGCCGCTTGGTCCATTTCGTCCCCATAGGAACTGGGCCTCCAGAACCAGAGACGGACCTTGGTGAGGGAGGACGGCAACAAGGGCATGGCATGACGCACAGCCCGCGCGAACTCGGCGCGGTCATCGCGCCAAGGACCTGCCCAGACGCGGGAAATTAATGCGCAGTGCCTTGGATGTGAAGGCAACGGGAAGGCGCTCCCACAGCCAGGGGCAGTCCAGCTCGCGGAGTTGCGGGAGGCGGGTGGCGAGTTCGAGCGGCGTGCGTAAGGAGACGGGCCGCGTGTTGATTGGGTCAAAGGTGAAATCCCGGTCGGGGAGGATGCGCAGTTTAGTGACGCGGTTGAGGAGGGGCAGGCTGTCCGGGTTCTGGACGGTGAGGCGGCGAGTGTGGAATGCGCGGTGCAAGCAGTCTAGGTGCGGTTCGAAGGACTGCTTGGAAACGCATATGACGGGCCGAAGGCAGAGGTCCAGGTGTTTGTCTGCCATGTCCTCGAGGTCGTGCAGTGCGTTGAAGAAAGCGTGCATTTGAGCTGAAAAGTGGGCGTTGACGGTCTCGAAGTCGGCGGGCGACTCCCTACACGGGAGGGGCGCGCAAGGCCGGTTGAGAAGCAGCGGCATTTCCGCCTTGAGTTCGCACGCGCCAAAGACGATCTTGTCGCGTCCGGGCGGTAGGCGCGCACTGCGGGCGCGGACATTTTCGACGAGGGATTCGAGGATGGCGTCTTTGGAGGGCGGCGTGGCTACCTGAATGTGTTGGGACGGCATAGCGTCGGGATGGCTGATTGGTGTGATTCATGTAAAGGGAAGAATCCAAGAAAGAGATAGCAAGCGGCCTTGGCGCCACGTGAGCACCATAACCCGGTTATATGGGAGTCACCCCTAGCCGAGAAATATTACCAGAAATCTGTTTCATTAGCCGTACGGGCTGGTTCTCGTACAAGACCATACCAAACGCTATGTTAGAACAGGCAGGCGGTCAAGGAGGCGGTCAATTTCCACGCTGACGCCGATATGGATTCCCGGCTTCACAGTACTTGTACGTACAATAACCGGTGTTGTTGCCCTTATTACTCGTACAACTGCTATCTAAATTGGTCTTCGGCTCCATTACTTGGTTATGGAGTCCTTCTCAAATGGCGTATTGGCCGAGCAAGACCGGCAGCTCGAGCTACACGCAAAGATACAGCTTCACAGTCAAAAAGTAGCGAACCGGATTCAGCAGAACCGGCCGGCAGCAACCACCAGGCAATACGATTCCAGACAAAGAGAATTCATTGATTTCTGTGCGAAAGAAGGCTTTCTTGACGGCCAGATTGTTACCGAAAAGAAACTGGTCTATTTTCTGGATCACTATGTCATTAACCGTCCGATTCGGCCGTCACGATACTCTAGGAGTCGCACGGATAACCAGGGCTCAGCTGTTGTACAAACTCTCGGACTACCGTCTGTAAAGGCTTATACTAGTGCCATTGTTGATCTTTGGAGATTCCAGCAATCGCTTGGCACAAATCCCTACCCAAATCCACGGGGCCATCTAGTTGGAGCTATGATCAAAAACCACCAATTCAATGAGGCTCAACGGAAGCGAACTCAATTCACAGACCGAGGTTTTAATCCTTTACAGGATGGCTACACAGCCGAAGATATTAGAGCAATCGTACGATACTGTTGGGCAGGCTGGCTGTCTGATCAAACAAGAGGCCGGAAACCCCAGGCCCAAGAGGCCTAACTTCGCACAATGGTGGATTTCTTGTTCGGCCATAATATGCTTCTCCGAGGTGAAGATCGGCGCCATCTGGAATTGGCAGATCTATTCACACTTCATATGGACGAAGGGCCAACCCCATGTTAGCCAATGATTCTGATGAAGCTTAATGGCAAGGCAAATCAATTCGGCCGGCTTGAATATATGGGAGTCGTTCGACACAAGGATCCTCTTCTTTGTACGATCTGTCATACCGCTTTTTATCTTTTCATCGATGGGAGATCATGCATGAGCCAGTGCCGCAGTTTTATCAGAGGCAGCAGTGGTATAAGTTTGTTTTATTCAAAGGGGTTGACTCTAGCACTCCTTTTCGTACGAAACTCAATTGAAATGGATTAATCAGGTGTTTCAAAGCATCGGATTAAGTTCAAAAAAGAAGACTCATTCTGGACGGTCCGGTGGTGCAAGGCATGCGGAACTACAAGGTGTGGACGAAAATTCAATTCGAAGAGCTGGGCATTGGAACCAGGACAGTATGAGTAATTGCTATCTTTCAGAGCTTCCTCGTCCATTCATTCGTACACTTGCTGGATTCAAACCTACAGACCAAGGCAATTATTATCTGCCACGAGCTGCAATCGAACCTCCGGAGACCCTCGTACGAGCGCTCTGGCCATGGATTGATCAGCGGCTTGCTTGGCTTTCCTCGTCCGAGTCCAATCCGGTGGAATTGAGTGAGCTAGATCTGCCTCCATTACCTCCCCTTGTTCAACAAGGTGTTGAGAAGTGTGATCAAGATGATCTAGCTGCTCAAAGCTTTCTCAAACTTCTTGGCTCTTTTTGTACGGTCATCATACAGGATGCAATCTTTCTACAACAGGAATTCCCAGGTCATCCAATATGGACTCATCCTCTCTTCCAACGCTCTGATTTTCAACACTTTAGCCAACAGATCATTGATCTGGTCCGTACAAGTGAGACACCTCATGAGATTAGACTCCGCCAAACCATCCCCCTTGTGGCTGATCGTATGACAACTATTGGGGGGAATCTAGAGCATATTATACAATCAAACCATCAGCAAACACAGCACTCCATTCGTGCTATCCAGTCTCAGATGGATCAGCTATTTTCTGGAAAGATTACATTTACTGCAAGGCTCACTGGCCCAGATGAAAAAGTCAGTACACCTGATAATGCTTCTGCTCAGTCTAGTGCACAAAATGCAGCATACACTAAGGTGCAATCACTCCCCCAAGTTACTCCTGATCCTGTACAAAATCATCCTCCGGATATGCCTTCATCTGAAGAGCCATCTGAGTCTCCTCCTTCCTACCGGATGTCTCGTACAATACAAACTGTACGAGAGCTTTGGGAAGAGTGGCAGGTTGGTATTCACGGCAATCCATCTATCCAGTCCCTTGAGGACTCGTATGGGTGTCGTTGGAGATCAGATAATAAGGAACGCGTCTTCTTCAGCCGTAGGAAGGTCATCATTGACTGGATACAGGCTCGAGTCTCTAAAGGCGTTCTTTTAGCTGACGCGATCGACGAGATTGAACTCATACGAAGAAACTCACGGAGGACACTATATCAGCTACAGGAATTAGTGAAAAAAGGTGTATAATACTTCTAGAGCAAATAGGAATGACGTTATTATCAAATTCTTACTTATATGAAGGAAGAATACCCTAACATATGAGTTATCTACTGTGGTTACTATATTAGGTAGTAGGTAGTAAACTAGTTAACATAGTTAACATCCAAGTTCTTTTGGGCTTACGTAAGAAGGGTTAAGACTTAACTAGTTAACTAAGTGTCGGATTGGTGGGTTTACTCCAGGCCAATCCTGAATAATTCCTTACAAGAATTGTAAAAGAAGAAGTGACTAGCAAGATTGTATGTATTGAGTTGTCTGTCTCTCTGAGTATATAATGTTCCAAAGCCGGGCTTTTATATAGACATATTGGCGGGGTCATTTATGAGCTATCAAGAGGGGTAAATATTTGGGCTGAAACCTAGGTGCCCAAATATCCTAAGGTGGCTAGCTGGCCTTCAAGATGAAGAGGCCGATCTTTCTTGTTGGATATCCGGATTATCTGACACTATCTTAGAAGGCACGGACAATTTAACCCTAAGTTTCTCTACATACTACTAGACGTGGCTGAGTGCAGAAATTAAACCATAGCTGAATGGAAGAAGAGTAAATATTCATGTATTATATATATAAACAAAAAGATACAAGGAATTGACCACCACGTATAAGGGGTACAAAATATTAGAACACAGTAGGTTGACGGATTAGGGCTTGTTGAGTTGTTCCTTACGGAAGAACATGAAGAATCCGGCGCTGCGAAGTCATTAGTATTATTTTCACTGAGCGAGATTCAGAATATGAAACTCACCATATAAGCAATTGAAAGAAAAGCCCAATCCAAAACCACGGTACCCATATACTACTGATACCTGTCCCTATATCAGGCGAAATATCCCCCGGCCCGATGTTATTCGGCGCAACACCACGTGCAACAATTGTAGCAATGGAGCCTAGTACTTGGGCCCCAAGGAGTACAAAGCAAATATGCAGTCGCGTAAGAGTCTGCAACAGTATCATGCCAAACCCGACACCCTGCAGAGAATCGAGCACTCCAAGCCATAACCACAAGCTCCGAGAAACCAGAGCACCGGAAACCATGCTGCCTGCCCATGGGACATACTGACCCAGGTTAGATGTACCCCACCAGATTTGTGCCCATCGAGGTGCACCCAGGCCGATGGCGAATACTGGAAGAATCCAACTGTGAGACTTGGAAAGGAAAAACATGATTCCCAACATGACCGCCCATACGAAGATGAAGAACACGACCACCAATATAACAATTTGCCAGGTCGATGCATGGTTGGAGCTCCACAAGAAGCTCCAATTCCGTCCATAAGGAGCGGAAAGGAAGAAGTTCTGGATCAGGACCGTTGCGAAGAACCACATTATGATCTTGCGGCGGAAGATGGACTTGTAGAAAGATGCTACCTTTCCGGGTGCTTGACGGTAGTAATCTGGGAGACCAAATGCTAGCAAAATTCCGATCGTCCAAAGAAAAATAGCAATCGGTACTGTTATAGCTGTGATTTTCCAGCTGTTGATAATAGGCTGAACATTGGCAATACCAGCTTGGGTCTGCTTAGATAGCGAGGAACCCCAGTACCAGAGTGCCACAACGTATAACTGCTGAGTGCCTTGTATGATACAAGCCCGGAAGACCCAGTCCTTTACAGGTGCAGCACTCTCGTCCCCAAAATTCAAAGAGAAAAAGATCGAGCCACTGGAGGATGCAGTGGCGTAGATCCCGCTTGCAAAATTTTGAATCCAGCCGCGGTTGATCGAGTTATGTTCAAAATGTGCGATGCCGATTAGGAGGAAAGCAAGTCCATAGAAAAACCATGGCGTAGATAATGCCACCACTGACTTGAAATTGCGGAATACGAGCCACCAAACAATGGATGTAATCAGATATGTCGTGGCAATTGCATACAACTTCTGTGGAGTTTGACCAACTTCTCCGGTAAGAAGTGTAACTTGATAAGAGTTTGCAGCGATAATCTGACCAAGGCCGAGAAAAAGCGAGTACATTGGCCAGTCACCAATACGGAGCTGCATCCATTTCTTGAGGCCTGTCGGGGGTTTGTAGTCGTCTCCAAGGAAAAACTCATCGGCATTCTTGTGGATATCACTAGTACTATCCGCATTTGAGATTGACGCTGTCGGCGAGGCGAGGTTATCTTTCCCTTTGAGTGATGGAGCTGGTGACCAGTCTCGACCAAGGCGAGCTGCACGGAACCTGTCGTACCATTTCTTCTCACTTTTCACCAAGAATTCTTCAATGCATAGCTGTGAGTCCGAGTTGGATCCATTGAGTTCTTCTAGCTTCTTTTCAAACAATCGATAGAATTCGCCAGTGCTGTCGGTGAAGAATGGGTCAACCTTTTGCAACTTGAAGTTTTTCTTGTCACCGACTACCGAGTCGAAAGACAAGACAGACGAGTTGCTAAGCCGATTTGAGGCGTCCACAAAAGGTCTGTTTGGAGGCGCGAGAGAATCATCTGTTTCTGAGACTCCAGGAGATGCCGGGTACGGATAATAGTTATTCACAGAGTGGCTGGCGCTGGATAGGTGAGCTGGGGATGGAAGAGGCAGATCGTCATCGATTCGACGACTCATATCGGCTTGTTCAGGGGTCATCGTATATTCGTCTTCAGTTAAATAAGACTGGAAGTTTTCATCTTCAGTTTCGTAATCTGCTTCGCGTTCACTATCAGTTACTTCTTCAGGTGCCACAGCGTGGCTCTTTCTTCGAAGCCTATTGCGGCGCTCAATGGTGGCAGTATGACCGGGGCCAGCTCGAACACCGAGGGAGAGTTGTCGGAATAAACTAGAAGCACGTCGGTTCTCTGCATCCGGACTTGGATCCCTGCTATATACAATTGTGTTTCTTTGCTGTGGACCGAGACTGCTATAGCGTGTACTTGAATTGCCTATGTTGCCGGAATCCAGGAGAGGAGGTGTTTGCATACCGGATACATGCCCAGGCGTCGAGGCGTACAATGGAGTACTGATAGATCCGCTCGGTGTACGATAGCCTGTTGGTGTGGAAATCTGTCCATTCGACTTGGCAGCTTCTCTTGTGTGGATTCTGACGGCGGTGCTTTGAAGGATTTCCAGGTCCTCGACCCACTGAGCAACGGGGAATCGTTGCTTGGCTGATCTAGCACGCATCTCTGCGCGAACGTTAACTTTCGAATTCAAAGCGCCGTCAATTGCTAGTTTGAACTGGTGAAGTAAATGTGAAGTAGTGGTAGATTCAACAGTGTACCACCAACCGGGCATTTGCCCTAACCCGCCGACTCGAGCTCCGATGCCTAGCGCTCCTTTCCGACCAAACTCGACAGCAACCAAGCCAAAAGGTTCGTCGCGAGAGGGGATTAATGCAAATTCGGCGCCAGAGAAAATATATGGTGGGAGCGCGGTGAAGTGAGGTCTGGAAAATACGCGGCCGGGATAAAGCTTCATCATGCGATCCAATTTCAACGCAGCAAATTTGCCATAAAGATCAATTACCGGCCCAATACATATCAGCTGGACATTAGGACGCGCATCGAGAACAGATGGCATCACGTCAGCAATAAGGTCGATGCCCTTTTGCATGGACCATCTACCGACAAAGACCAGTAAGTCAGCATCTGGATTCTGGTCCAGACCAGCCCATTCTTGTGCCTGGCGCTTGAGCTCCAGTCTCCCTGTTTCGAAGTCTGCATCAACAGTAACTTCACTGTCTGTTGGGACAGACTTGTCGTAAATGGCAGTATCAGATGGGTCGGGATTCGGTAGATTTCCAACCTTCTTAAGGCCCCAGAAAATCGGATAGCGAGCGTAAGATCTCTTGCCATACTTCTTTGAAACACCCACGGCGCCAAAGCCCTGTTGATGAACACGTAGGTAGCTGGCACCTGCGTGGAGTAGATTGAATACTTCACCGAACTGAACGTAACGAGTAGCAATGCTGACATCTAGGTTGAAAACCGAGCACACTTCATCCTTTTCATTTTGCGTCCGCATCGGCCATAATCCCTGGAATTCGGCATTGTGAAGTGATAGACACGCAGGAATAGTCTGAGGCAGAAGATAAAGTGGGGCTAGGGAGCCATGATAATCATTGATATGATATAGATCGATTGGGAATCGTTTCATGGCCTCAGCAATACACTGATTCCAGGCTGAGTAATAAATCGCACTGTCCAGATCATCCATACGTGCTGGATAGGGCTCGGTCTTAGTTTGTTGTCGAAAGACGGGAGCATCTAGGAGAACATAAGTGATATTCCGTAGAACATGGTATTGAACCTTGACTTCATATGTGTTTCCAAGAACCGTCACAAACATTGGCTCAGCAATCTGGTCTTCAGGGTAGTCAACTCCGCCGACGCAAGGCACAACCCAAATAAGATCTTGGTGGCTGAGATTCTTGCCCATTAACTGCGCCATGACGCCCAGGCCACCAATTTTAATCTTGATCTCCCAGTCTTCGATATCGTACTCCATAGTTGCTATCATGACCATCCGTCGGCGTTCGCCATTAGTTGCGCTAGCGAAAGCTGATGTCGTTTGAAGGAAGCCGGATTTGTTGGATAAACGCAAAAGAGGATTCTTCAATTCGAACCCTTCAAGCTTTCCTCGTTTCATCCTCCTCCTGACAGCGAGAGGCAGGATACTTCTTTTCTCAGTCACGCCCACTTGATTTAACTTGACTCGGTAAAAGGACTTCATGAACAGCCAGATGCCGAAAGATGCCGAGAGGACTGGAATTATCAAGAACAGAGAAAATAGTATTATCTGGACATTGGTTGAGCCAACCGGTAGCAGCTCGAATCGTTGATTTGCATCATTGATTCTGATCTCCCATCCAAGATGAGACGTAGGTGGCGGGTGAGTGATGTTAATGGTAACAGCTGAGAGCGATGAAGGAGGCAGACGATCCAAGACAGAATCACCATCAGCATCTCCGAAGACGAAACCTTGGTCAGGTTGACCATCAGGGTTGATGCCCCATACGTTGACCTGGCCTTGAGCAGGCCATTCCGTCAAGAATTTGACTTTCCACAGGCCGTCGCTAGGATCCTGCTCCATCTTATTCTTCAACCCTGCGTCAAATCCATATTGATTGTAAGGGCCATTCCAGAAAAGGTGTGGGAATCTCCTGGGAAAGGAAGACTCCCAGTTGTAGTCTCCTTCCTGAACATAGTCACTGCTTCCAGACATCCTGCTGAAGTACTCAACTCGGACATGCTCTCCGCTCCATTCTTGTAAATTGGTACCTGACCAGGCAAGCTTTGATATTGTATCATTGCCGCCGTGGTATGGCAACCACTCTGAGAAAGAAGAACCCCAGTTAGTCGAATAGCGCCACATATCTGCTCCTGCAGCATGATGCTGCACATAAAGACTACCGTTATCATATTTATGCAAAAGGCTAGTCGAATAGTTGGCAGAGTTGAAAATCATCGGATTATCTTGCTGACCAACTCGTAGCAAAAAATGATCAATAGCATTAGTAGCGATGCCCTGAGAATTGCTAGCGTTGGCGACAGTGATGCGGTGTATTCCATTGTAGACGTTATCAAGAGTTGCGTTCCACACCCAGGCATTTGCTATCTCTCCAATGAATCTCGTTATGCTGGCGGAGACAGGCTCACAGTGAACACTGGACGCGTTGAGCGTGGCAGTTTGGTTGAATTCTGTAGTAGACTCTAGTAATATAGAATTTGTGACCGAATGGCAGTCCATCTCTTCCGAAAAGAAAACCTGAACCGGTACAGATTCCGACTTGTCAGGATGGACGCTAGATAGTATACGAGCGTCATGTCCAGGTTGAAACTCTGTGATCATAGGATACGGTGCAACCCATGCTTCCTTTGGCACATACGCTCGAAAATCCCAGGGAACCATGGTCAAATTGTCCAGACAGCCATTGAAGTTCGTAGATCCTTCTAATCCAAGCTTGACTGCGCTCTGTTTCAATGTCTGTTCGTCGTAAGGATAAAACAAATTCTTGACCGTTGTGTCAGCATCAAAAGGAGCAATCAGAGAAAGGTTGGTGTTTGAACTACTGCAGTTGAATTTGTAGTTGACCGTGGTATTGTCATTCTGATAAACGAGCCACACCGACTGATTATTTATCAAGTCCTGAATGCCTTCGAAGCGGCCACGTAGAACAGACCACATTCCCGTCTCAGTTGGCGTGCCATTAGAACCAGGCAGATAGATGTCATGAGTCTGTTTGGAAAGTGATTGGAGAAAATATCCATCATTTAATACCGGAAATCGCTCTCGCATTTGGAACATGTGCTTTATGATGTTTCGTAGCGGATGGGCTGGGTCTCTGTGATCGTATGTGACTGTAATATCATCACAGCCATTCAACGCAGATTCCAAAGGGAACTGATAGTACTGGGTGACATTCACCCTGTAACAACCGTGAGACCACCACGCTGTGGCTGAAGACATGGCCTGACGACCGTAAACATAATTGTCTGCCGTTCCGTCAAGGATGTAAAAGCCCTGCTCCTCACCCCATAAAACGAGGGGAGCGCCGGGCATATGGAGAGTGGTGATGAACATCCCCAATAGCATTCTCTCTGTTCCATTCTTAATAGCAGGCCACCGGAAAACATCCTGGTTGGTTGTTCCATACATATGGCGTGGATCAAATTTCCCTGTGTTGGCGTTCACTAGGTCGTTAGACAATAGCATGAGATTCCACATGGTCACCCAATCAGGGGGTAAATCATATCCAGCAGCGAGGTTTCCATCAAGGCCAAGGAATCGTGTGAGAGTTCGATACACCGTGTAATGAAAAGCAGCTCCATCGATCGCCTGCTGGCCATCTTCGCGAATGAAATATTTGTCGGAGGAATCATTTGTCATAAGAACAGCATCCTGAACATTGCTAGGCCACATATTCGGCTGTCTTCCCCTTCCCAGATAAATAGAACCAAAACTGTTTCCACCGGTAATTTCACCTGAGAGGAAGAAGTTCTTTTTCCCATGAGCCCGGGCGCATTGACGCCAACCTTCAGACATGTCGCCTAGAGCATCGACTGTTGCTTGTGTTGCCTTATCGTAACGGAAACCGTCCACATCTAGCGACGCGATGATGATACATGCATGCCGAATGAGTTTCTCCCGAACTGACGGAACCCATTCTCTGAGACGGTCTTGTACTGAAGAAAATTTCGCAAGTTCACGCTCGTAATCAGGAAATACACCAAAAGCTTCTATGTCGCCGTACTGATCGAAGTCGCTGTTATAGCACCCTTTCAATTCGCCGTATACATAGCTATCCACAGGATAGCCAGTCTCATTGTAGAACTGTGGATAATCACAGGTTGAGTTGTAGGAGTTTCCGAAGCTAAAATCGGCATACCGACGAGCGCTTTTGTACTCAACTTTATGTTCCTGGAACACAAATGGCGCGGTTGTGTTTAAATAGCCTTCAAATCCGATCAAGTCGCCCATCCTTAATTAACCAAGTTATCTTATTAGCCAACTGTTGACCACACTTTCTATCATTTCAAAAATTTATTAACTTACGTTGCAAGTGTGTTGTCAAAAATGACATACATGCCCCGATTGTGTATCTCCGTAATTGCTGCTCTCCATGCAGAGATTTGCCCATAATGTTGATCCAAAAGCGTCGTATCGAGAGCCGAGTATCCATCAAAACCCCATGGCTGATTCATGAGAGAGGTCCCTGCAATGTATATAGCCTATTCAGATAGCAACTTAAGTTAGAAGTTGTTTCCCCGTTATAACTTGGCAGTATATCACATACCTTAATTCCCATTCCTTGAAGATAGTCAAGGGTATCAACGAGCCCGAGCACATCGCCTCCGTGGCGCATTTGATTCGAGTTCAAATCATGTTCGTAATATGTACCGTTAATATTATCGTTCGTTGGATCGCCATTGACAAACCGATCAAGGAAAAGCGAGTAGATCGGGATTCGCCAATTGTCAGGAGACGGGAAGTATTCGTGATTCGGCCACTCCCCCCAGTAATCTGTTGGTGCTATTGCTGTCTTGTTCTCATTCAGGTTGTAATCTGTAAGATCTTCGTCGTATGGCCATGCTGTTATCCTGGTGCAGAAAGCGAGCAGAACACCTGCTATGGTCCACTTCATGTTGAAGGGCTGTCGCGAGGAAAAAATTAGTTTATATATGCTGCATGTGTGTCGCAGTGTCGTAGTTAAGGAATGTGTTGGCAGAAATATATCCCTCTGTGGTAGTGCAATGCTCGACACAGATTAATAGCGAGGGTAAAGATACAATCGTGATTAAAAAGATATATCGTATATAAACAAATCCCAAACCAAAAGAGTCTCAAGAATGAATAATGTAAATCTCTCGGTACGAGCAGCGGTAACCAAAGGCAGAGAAGTAAGAAATATTGACTGGAACAATCTTGACAGAGCGAGAACCGCGCGTATTATCAGGCCAAAGTCTGTTGGGTCTACACGAGGAGGGGGCAGTCCTCAAGGTGACAGGGAGAAGCAGATGGGGTAGGAACAAGTTGAATTGAGAAATAGGAGTGTCGTAAAACGTGTACTCGAACGACAGGGAGGCTCCGTAGTTGGCGTGACGCTGCGAGGAAAACCCCGAGAAATTGCACGGTCTGGCAGGGTTTGAACACCCTTCCACTGTTGTGAAGTACAGTAAAGTAGTATGTTGGAGTTGTATCCCTATCCAAGAGAAGGATCGAAAGTTCTCCTGTCTGGGCACCATCTAGGTCACCAATCTCTACGCAGTTTTCTCTGTTTTTCCATTCCCCCCTATTACAGGGCCCCGGCACGCGTCTTGGAAATTACCATCCGATAAGAACACTCGGAAAAATCATCGATGCATGCATCTGCAGGACATAATCCGATTTGGAAATTTGTGGATTGTGTTATGAAGGGATGCTGCTTAGTACTTGCAGTGGTTAGGGCTAATTACAGCTAGCGGATGATCTACCAAGGGCCAAAATCTAGCTCACCAATAGATAGTATGACTTAATTATTTTCACTGTCATCAGCTTAGTATTAAGAGGTTGATTATGGCATTTTTAGTATTATTAAGGACTAGATAAAGTCTTTTTCGTACATGGTAATGACATCTAAAAATATCAAAGACAATAAAATCCGTATTTCCACAAGTATGATTAAACCTGAGATTTAAGTGCTACGTCCGATCTTTTGTGACATGTGCTATCATGACCGGAAGTGGCTGCTTTAAGATTTTCCGAATTTCAGTAACTGTACTTGGCATAATTATCTCCTACGCAGGCTGTGCAATTGTCTTAGAACAACCTATTTTGCACTCTTGATCATAAATGAATATAAAGCGATGTGTAAACTGTTCTACATAAGAGCTGTGCGTTCCATATCTAGTAAACGAGCATAATAATCGAGTACCCATGTCACATATTCCAGGTTCCCGGTAGGTATCAGTAGACTTATTATTTATCCAAATATTAGGTACTCCCATTGTATACCTTGGTACGTAGGTATATCGTTGGACTTTTAGAAAGAGGTGCGTCTACGCCCGTCCAAGCCATTCCCATTGAATTCAGTTAATCAGTTGGTAAACTAAGTGCAGGACCTATCTCTTAGTTCCTGTGTCTTCTTCAGTGGGTCTGGACTTCTAAGACACAAGCAATAAGATGCGATCCCCTTGCATACAATAAGTGGCCGTAGTTAGAGGGCTCGTTCTGGTTCAAGGTACTGAACTCAATTACTCGTATTACTCAAGGGCGATCCACGTCATGGCAGATTGTGGCCGTTTGATACTTCACATCTAAATCATGTTCTTTTGTCGGCCGTCTTCTTGAATATTTCACGCTGAAATCAACAGCGCCGATATATCACATTCGAGGTCAGGATAAAGATGCGAGACCCACTCTACCCGCTGCTGGTAGATCCCACTAACCGTAAATGGCAAGATATATGATCATGCAAGAGATCTATTGGACGATAGAAGGCCACTGACCCACTGACTAACCGATCCATGACCCACCATAGCGTTTGAGCGAATACTATTGGTCGAAAGTCCGAGGCTTGTAAGGCCCTCTATATCAACCGAAGGGGCGCCTTGCGTCCAGCAAATTGATTTCTCTTTTCACCGAGTTTAGCTTACGGAGCAAGGCACTATGAACACAGGATTGGCTTATTAGTAGTCCTTATATACCAGGGCTTTACTGTTCCCTTGGTGTCTGCTCCTTGGCGGCCATGCAAAAAAGAAGAATATGGCCCTTTTTCTATTCCCACTTGTTGCCCTTGGGTGTCACAATTTGACGTCCACCCTATATTTGACAGTGTGCTAGTTATAAGTTATGAACTTATAGATTTTTGTTCTGAATAATTGTCTGATATTTGATCACAATATATACACAAGAAATCACCCAGAACCCCATTCAGTATTTACCTACGTAGTTACGTCTACATAATGAAAGTGATTGCTTACTAGAATCATTCAAACTGCAGTTGTGTGGTGATGTATCTTAAATCGTGTACAACGATAAATATTCATCAGGCAGAAATCGAGTTCATTAAACCAAAACTGGATATTACGGTCAGCATAACTATCAAACTAGTATTTCTATTCGCAGGATACAATGTACGCGGAGGGAGAGAGCAATGATTTGAAGACCATTGATTTTAAAGGAAATTAATATATACAAACAACGACATTGCTGTCTTGGTACATGCTATGTTTTAGACTTTTGATTTCTAAACCATACTCCCACAATTTCCGCCCGCATAGATCTAGCATAATTCATTAACATAATTCCCATGCTTCCTAAAGAGAGGGACTTTCTATTCCGCTTTATATTTATCCCGGTACTCTTCCAGCCTTCGAATTTCTGCTTGACCAAGCTTTTCTCCTAGCTTGTCAATCAAATCTTGAAATACGAGCACGGTACGAATGGGGATATTTCCTCCCAAATCTCTTTCAGCGGCACCGATAGCGCTCTTCTGCTCCGTATCACTGACCCGCTCTTGACGATCAAATAGCAGAACGACGCCGGCAACGGTTCCACCTTCTTTTTGAATTATTCCGACAGCTTCGCGAAGTGCAGTGCCGGCGGTGATGACGTCGTCGACGATTAAAACACGTTTGCCCTTGAGAGGCGCACCGACAATATTTCCTCCCTCGCCGTGATCCTTAGCTTCTTTACGGTTGAACGAGTAGCTGATGTTGTCCCACGTTTTGGTGCCGGCGAGTGCATCTCGGGTAGCAAGTTCGGTCACCACGCCAACACATTCCGGAATACCCTTGTAAGCTGGGCTGTAATTGATGGAAATACGTTAGTCCCATTGTTAAGATGGATGTGAGTGATGGCGCCAACGTACCCAAAGACAATGTCAAAAACTGGCGTGATGCTGCCATCGGCGGATATTGTTACGAAAGGCGGGGAAGAAATGACATTCGCGAATGCAGCTGAAATTTGGCGCAGCAGAGGCGCTGTATAGAGACGACTCGAGGTCAGAAAATATGGTGACTGGCGACCGGATTTCAATGTGAATGTTCCGAATGAAAGAGCATTGTTTGCTATGAGCAAAGATAGAAGATTCGACCTGTAGTCCTGATCGACTGCCTGGGCGGGAGACATGATTGACTCTTTGGGGTATCCCAAGAATGGAAAAGCGCTGTGGTCTGGGGTAACAGAAGCTAACTTAAGTCTCAGTCTCGTCAGGTTTCCCGTGCCTGCTCCACGTCTGAGAGCTGGTTGCTTTTGGGGGGGATTGGATAAAAATTGCATGGAGGGGGCCGAGGGGCAGAAAGCAGATGTGCTCAAGCGGCCAATCAGCGTCTGCCGTCAGGGCGAAGCGCTGATTGGCTGTCTCGCTCGCTGACCGAGTGCAAAACTATCACTTCCCTCTTGATTTACTACTTACTCTATATCACAACACTCGGTATCATTCTCAGTATGGCCAATTGTGGTTTGCAAGAGCATAGACAATAGAACTTACTCATTTCTCGCCTTGGCTTTGTGCCTGCCTGGGGCATCGAGTGCTCTTTTCGATTGGCGGGGACTTCCAAATCCGAACTAGCGTCATTTCTCCGGTCTCCGATAACGGTTTTAGCGTTCGTCTTTTATAACGAGCTTCGGAGCCGGCGACCAAAAACACCAAAGAGTTGAATTAAAATATTCGGGCAATTCCAATTGCCAGCTCTTTCTCTCCCTTTCGGTGCTGAGCTCGGTCTGCTCCTTTCTTTTCTCTTTTTGCCTTTCCTTTCACTACAAGATTGCTTCTTCTTCTTAAACATCACTCCCCCGTCCTCCCGCCATTGGTTTCCGGGTAACTTATTTTATGCAGCACGACATTTCTTTAGACTTGATACCCAGTGCGATTTTGACTGTATCATACCCAGAGGAGCAGTCATTAATATACTTTCTATATTCCTAGCAACTGCCATCAAGTCACAATGCACGTAGGGCAAAAGCTTCAAGAGCAGGCGGCCTCTGGTCGACCTGGAATCTCCTTTGAATACTTCCCACCAAAGACCGCCCAAGGTGTACAGAACTTATACGACCGTATGGATCGCATGCATGACCTAGGGCCAGCTTTTATTGATGTCACATGGGGTGCTGGCGGTAGCAGATCTGATCTAACCTGTGAAATGGTGCGAATTGCGCAGACTGTCTTCGGCTTGGAGACTGTCATGCACCTGACTTGCACTGATATGCCCCGAGAGAAAGTCGACGCTGCATTGGAGGCTGCTTATAATGCCGGTTGTACGAATATTCTCGCCCTGAGGGGTGACCCGCCCCGTGAACATGAGAAGTGGGAAGCTGCAGAGGGCGGGTTCCAATATGCCAAGGACCTGGTCAAATATATTAGGGACAAATACGGCAATCACTTTGATATTGGAGTTGGAGGATATCCCGAGGGTGCCGATGACAACCCCGATGTCGATCTACTAATAGACCATCTCAAGGAGAAAGTCGATGCCGGAAGCTCATTCATCGTGACGCAAATGTTCTATGATGCAGACAATTTCCTTGACTGGGTACGGAAGTGTCGCGCCAAGGGAGTCAATGTTCCCATCATTCCAGGAATTATGCCTATCTCGACATATGATGCTTTCATCCGCCGCTCGAAGTGGACCAAAATCCGTGTGCCTCCAGAGTGGCTGGAAGCGCTCGAGCCGGTCAAGGCCGATGATGCCAGAGTCCGAGAACTCGGCACTAAATTCGTGTCGGAATTGTGCCGTAAATTATTAGACTCTGGCGAAATTCATCACCTCCACTTGTAAGTAGTACGCTTTTGAATGGCCTGCAAGCTGCAGTAAGCTAATATTATTTACCCTCAGCTACACCATGAACCTTGCCCAAGCAACCCGCCTAATTCTGGACGAACTCAATCTTTGTCCATCAGAGGCAGCTCCTCTTCACAAACCTTTGCCATGGCGAAAGTCTCTTGGTCTGCGCCGACGCAGCGAGGATGTCCGGCCGATTTTCTGGCGGAACCGTCACCACTCTTACATTGCTCGTACAGCCGACTGGGACGAATACCCCAATGGGCGCTGGACCGACGCTCGATCTCCCGCATTCGGCGAGTTGAATGCTTACGGCGTGAGACTGAAAGGCACCAGTCAGCAGAACGTCAAGCTTTGGGGTACCCCCAAGTCCCTAAAGGACCTAGCCGATATCTTTCTCAACTATCTCAACGGAAAATTAGAAAGACTGCCATGGAGTGATAGTCCCATTACCTCCGAGACCAGCGGTATTGAGACCGAGCTCATTGAACTTAACAAGCGTGGCTTCCTAACCATCAACTCCCAACCATCTGTCAATGGCGTCAAGTCGACTGACCCGGTTCACGGCTGGGGTCCACGCAATGGATACGTCTACCAAAAGGCATATCTTGAATTGTTCATTCCTCCAGAGCACGTAGACGAGCTCATTCGCCGCATCGAAAAGAATCCAGACTTGACATACTACTGCGTCAACAAGACCGGAGAACTAAAAGCCCGAAGCGACGACGGACCAAACGCAGTGACCTGGGGTATCTTTGCTTCGAAGGAAATTATTCAGCCAACCGTCGTCGAAAGCGTGAGCTTCATGGCCTGGAAAGACGAAGCTTACCAACTCGGTGATGATTGGGCGAAATGTCATCCTGCAGAAAGCCCAAGTCGCAAGCTTATCCAGCGTATAATGGACGAATGGTATATCCTTAATATCGGTAAGTTCAGCATTCGAGATCTTTAGACGTGGAAAAATTTAGTTTCATCTTAGCTGATTTCCATTTCCCGCAAACAGTGAACAACGACTTCCATAAGAAAGACGACATTTTCCGCCTTTTCGATGGCCTTGTTATTAAAGACTTCACGACCGAAATTCCAGCAGACAACGCCACCACAAACTAAAACCTATCATCGACTCCATACCAAGCCCGAATAAGCAGGCGATAAAAAACTGAAAACTGAAATAAACGTATTCATTCAACATAATAATTTTCATTCAAAAGCATCATCAGAGGCGGGTGTTTAAAAAGCACAAAGCAAAAAAGAAAGGCGGATATTTTTCCTTTCGATTTCAATTTCCTTTTCAACATACAACAGCTATCCAAAGAATCAGCTAGCTAATGACTATTGATGACAAAAAAACGACCGTGATGAAAATTCAACATTTAATACCATTCAACATGCATCATACACACACTGCAGAACATTCTCAGAATATCTCGGGGAGGAAGGAGAAGGACGGAAAAAAAGAGGTGATGAGGACTGACAGCATTTTCTACCTTTTCTCTTCCTTTCTTCTAATTTCTAATTGATTTTTCTCATCTTAATTTCCCCCCCTTTACCTAGTCCTCTTTACTGTCTCACACCCTCGCCTTTGAAAAACAACTACTGTACTCCATACACAAAGAGATACCTTCTATTAACCTAGATGCATCTTCCTATTTACAAAATTATAGAAAAAGTTTTAAACAGATTAAGAGAATGAACCTTGGAATATTCTCACCGTCCTTGGGTTTCTCGCTATCAATTTCGAGACCTACAGACCGAATAACCTCATCCCTAGGTACTCAGATCCTGAATACAAGCGAATGCAATTGATATTACAATTAGGTAGGTCTCTGCTCATGGCTAGCTCCAAATTAAATACATAGAGCAAGCAGAACCATTGAAAAGGAGTGGGTGCGAGCAACTGAAAACAAAACGATAAAAATAAAACAGACGGCATCCAACCACAGTGCAAAGAGAGAGAAAACAAGAACCGCAAACATCTTCTCGCTTTGCAGTACTGTAACAACAAATAGGTATTTTAACACAGAAATTTTGTTGCTGAACGAACCCACCCAAACCAGGAACTATACATAAAAGCTGTCACTCCAACGCAGTGTCTAATAGGTGTGTAAAAATCCACCCAACTGGCCTGCCGAGCCACATAATCCAGTTCGCGATAATTGCAATGTAACCGACAATCTTTACAATAAGCATAAACACACAGTACAAAATTGCAAAGTTAATAAGGGCTTGCCCTATGTCACCAGCAAAATCTCCGAATTCATCGACACACCACTGTGGCAAGGCTCCTGTTCGTTTGTATTCCAACCAAGCTTCGGCTAAACGCTTGCATACTTTGAAACAATGAGCGGCCATATCACATAGTTTCCCACAAAAGAAGATAATAGGTGAGCATATTTGATTATTGCCGAGGGAACTATGGAAATTGACGAGGGAGAGGTAGAAGCTCCCCTGACTAAATGCCATATCAGTAAGACCATCGTCGTTTGCAATATTGGCTGGTTCATTGCATTTGGCAGTGGTAGGGGTGGAAAAATCTTCATTTTCGTTGATAGTGTGGGTTCTCGATTGAGGTTTTGCACCGCTCCCACGAGACGGTTTTTTGACTGGCTTTGTGTCGAGATGTTGTGAGGCAGGGGGAGAAGCGGAGGGAGAGGCAGAGGGAGAGGCAGAGGGGAAAGGAGTGGACTGCTTTGCCTGTTTTTTGGCTTCCTTTTGACGTCTTTCTTCTTGTCTCTTTACTTCCTCTTCTTCTTTGGCTTTAGCTGCCTTGTAAGCCTTGCGAGCTTCATTTATTTTTTCAGTATTGAGTTTCTGCTGTTCTAAGTCATCAAACGGCTCTCTTGTTTTCTTTGTGGTGTTGCTCCGAGCCTTTGCTTTGTCGTATGCAGCGCGTACTTCAGCCAGCCTCTCTGCATGCTTTCGTGCGGCTGTCAATCGTTCAGATGCGGATTTTGCAGCGGCGGCAGCCTGTTTCGCCTTCTCCGCCTTCATCCGAATTTCCATTCGGATAGCATGAATGTTTCTCTTATCCGGTTGAGAAGGCGTCGTATCGATTGGTGATACGTCTGCTTTGACTTTCAATGGAGGAGGAGAAGGTGAAGCACTAAGTGGCGGACTCGGTAATTGCTGAGGGACTTGAAAGCCGTCCAACTCGGCGACGCTTGATGCCTTTGGTGTTCTTCGATTTGCATTGAAGTCATTCCGTGCTCTAGCTTTTTCTGGAGAGAGTATTTCGTGAAGCTGTGGTCCTTTGCCCGGAATGTCTTTGAAGATATCATTCGGGCTCAGCCTTATACCGTCACCGCTACTGGGTGTGGAAATAGCCTGGTCTTCCGGGATCTGCCCAATGTTTGTTGTATCACAATCCAGTGAAATGGGCTTTGGAGGTTCTTCTGGAGCATGTTGAACCGCCTCACGCGTAGAGTCGGGTGATTGACTTTCGAAAAATAAATCGTGATCTGAGGTTACTTTGCTAGACTTGGTAGGAAAGTTCCGTGGCCTGGATGATGTCTTAAAAGCTAGGCGTGTCCTTGATCCTTGAAGAACCGATTTGTTAAGTGCTTTCTTGGTTGGTGTAGCAGTGGGAGTATCAGATTTGAGGGTATCATCTTCATTGGCTGAGGGGCGGATATATTCCTTGGGACTGCTCATAGTAGGTTTCGGTATTTTTGTCGCATGTGCTGCTGTTAACACCGGTGGGATGACAAGAGCAGTGGTGCGTGGTGCGACATGTTCTTTGGTAATATGTTTCGGCGATGTCTTAGCAGGGAGTTGACCGGAAAGTTGTGGCAATTTGGAAGACCGTGGAATACTGGATTGTTTGCTTTTTTCGCTATAATCCTCTGGGTTCGTGACTGCTGGTGCTCGGGATTCGATGTCATCGTCTAGAGTTGGGAATAGGAGAATTTCGTCTGGATTCTTGGCTGCTGCTTCATCTACCCCCATACAACCCAAGAAACATTCTTCTCTTAACTTCTTGAGCAGGTCTTTCTGTGAGAGTTTTGAATTGTCATTTACTGGACTGACTTTAGTCCGCCCAACCTCATCAGGACTGAAATAATACTGTTTCGGTCCATCCACTGGAGGGGATATTGACTGGCTGCTGAGTGTTGAAGGGGAATGCAAAGATGAGTCCTTTTGAGCAACAGGAATTGAGCTCGCCATCTTCCCTCGAGCAATAGTTTGATGCTGTGGAGAACTGGAGGACGGTTTAGACGCGTCCATCTCGTGCCTTCGAACTGTAGACGTATGAAGCTTCTCCATCTTCTCCTGATACATTCTGATCTGCTCAACTGACATTGAAGGCGGATTGGGATCGTTCGCCGAAGGCATATGCACCACGAATCGATCTTCCCAGTCATCTGATGGCGATATATCAGCGGAGCCGGAACCAGCGGACGATACAGTCTTTTCCAACTTGTAGCTCAATGGCGAAGACTCCGGTGACAGTGTTTGAGTAACATCCACGCTGATCCACTGGTCACCGTTCACTTTCCATTTCTGACTGACACGGGGCCGAGGAGTATGATCTTCACAAGAGCTATCAGTGCGATTGCTCGGACTAACCACGCCAGTTCTTGGATTTGCGCCCCTTGTGGTGAGTTTATCCTCCTTCTTGACCTGATACAGTCGCGGCTCCTTTTGTCTGGGTGACGTGGCCCATCGAGGTTTGCGATATTCGGCACCACCTGGTCTGCCGGAGATTGCCTGTGCTGCAGCTGCAGCAATTTTCCTCTCCAAACGTTGTCTAATCTCCTTCCAATCCCGTTCGAATGACTTTTTGGGCTCGACCATAGTATTTTGCGCAATGTCCATCGCGATTTCAGAAGTCAATTCCTCGACATTGCTTCCATGACACCCGCTGCAGAATGTCCCGGTATCTTTCGAGAAATTTGCATCGGACAGGCATATACAGTCCTGCGAGTATGAATATCCCTCTGCGAGAAGCTCTAGACGGCGGACTGGAGAGCGATCTGACCGAGAAAAAAGATCCTTAAGCTTGTCCCATGTCGTAGAAATGAGATTTTTGCATGGTTCGCGCGGTTGCACATAGGAGTCCCGACGTGGTTGACTGCATGATGGAGATGACGGCACGGGAATCGTCACAGGGACCGGCGTCCAGCGAATAGTAGAAAAGGAGGAGGCAGACATTCGTCGCGAATGTAATGAATGTGCTGTCATTGAGCTAACTGGTAGTCTTAGGTAAGAATATGTAGTGTAAGATGGGCTCTGGTTGGTTGGGATGGACCGTGAGGAATGTGGCTTCTACACACGAGCGTAGCGTGAGGAATGTCAACCTCCAGCAATTCAACCATCCTTCCAAATTGCCTCTGGCACGTGATAAATTGATTGATATTATTTCATTCTGTCTTAAGAAGGAACAGGCGCACCTCTTCTTGCCTCCAGCAGGAATGAGCCACCGGGCTGATGCCTCATTCCATTGCAGAAGAGTTCGCGTTGAAGAAAGTGCGACTTGTCTCGGTCGGACAATGCATTAATCATTAAGTTAATCGAGCATGAAATAATGCCGTTTGGGTATTAGGGCTTGATTGACTTTGCAGAGAGCACCTGCGCAACAAATCGAATGCTTAAGGGTGGTGTGGTGGTAGTACGGATTAGGGCTATTTTGCCCTACCGTCCGAATATAGTAACTAGGTATGCCTTCTGTCAGGCATCGCACTGTAAAGCATAAAAGTATGATCGTACAGTCGTCGTCTCGTGTATAGCTGATTTTGTGAAAAAAAAGTATCCGTGAATGCATAAAGCAGCAGAAATAGTTGCGAACTAGAGCTATACTCCGAGCTGCACTGTAACAATTCTTCTGCTTGTTCGACGACCTCACCGAGTTAGCACCATATGCATGCTTATAGTTTAATATAAGACCATTTAAATTCGTTTACTGTCGATATATAATATGGATACAAGGGACGACCATGCAGGTATAAATCGATGACCGAAAGTGATTATGGCACAACAACCATCCAGTGTCGCAATACAGATGTTTCGAAAGGGAAAACAAAACGAACTTTTAAATCAATGGTTAAAGACCGTGCCACAATGCCAATTCACGTCACTAAAATCGTCCACTCCCTCGTCGGTTTGAATCATTCAATTGCCCTAAGCGTGGTTGTGCAACAGATATGCTACCCAACCCTACTGGGGTGCTTGTCCGCTTCATTGGACTTGCAGGTTTCCTTGAGGGGGTTGCGGACGCGATTCTATCACTGAAGCTGCGTATGGAGCCCGACCTTTCCGCGGCCAGGTTGACTGACATTGATTTTCGAAGCGGGGAATTGGCGTGAGAGTAAATACCTAGACTACCACCATCGCCTAGACCAGTAGAACTCGACGATGGCGGCCTAAATTGTGGTTGCCGAATACTAGATAATTGGTTCTGAACAATTGGGGAAGAATCTCGTAGATGGTTCGGAGTTTGAACTTGGACTCCGGTCAGGGTGTTAGATGGCATGAACGACTTTCGTCGAGTTGGTGAAGCCTGCCTACTGGCTGAGTCGGGATCAACATAGGCAACGTAGTTGGGATTGGGACTTGTTTTAAACCCCCGGTTGATTATGTGAGTCGGTGTCCAGAGCTCAACTTGGTTATATTTGTCATCTGACCCAGGATGACTAACATGCTCTTCTGAGAACTGAACACCCACGTCTCGCATGAGCGGTTGCGTACGAGGATGAACGAATTTCGTGTCATATTCATGCATAACCTCTTTATGCACCAAGGCTAGATCTTTGGTTTGTTGAGAGAAGGAAGTCGAGATAAAGGACATTTGTATAGAGAGAAGAGTCACAAGGACAATGGTGGTAAAGATTGTAACGCTTGGTCGAGGATCTGATGGGAGAGTAGGCAGAAATAGCCAATAAATAAGGACATGGCCGGGACTAAATGAACAAAACAGCCGTAGGGATAGAGGGAACGGATCCCAAACAGCAATTTCCCAAACATCCCGTTTAGGGTCTGGGTGTCGTCTGGACTCGGCCGTTTCACCCGTTAAGATATCGCGAAGGTATCGGATCGGCGACGTGGACATGGGAGTTGACGACACTTGTACTCGTTGTGCAGATGCTGTTGCCGGTGCTTTATCAATAGAAGCTTCGAAGAGACGATATCGACGTTTGCGCCAGAACGTGTAGATAGCATTTGTCACCGAGAATAACGCAAGTAGATGCACGAGAAAAGTAGCCTAAATTCACCAGCCATATCACAGTTAAGCGCGTGTTCTGCTAAAAGAATAAGAAGAGAAGAAAATCAAGCAAGAAGTGTACTCACAGCCCAGGTGAACAACGACACTCTGTTGTTATCATTCCCAAAGATGTCATCATGAACCCTACTCGCGCGAGTGGCAGTATTTGCTCTAGCAACCAAAAACACGAAATTGAGCCCAAAGCCCAGAGGCTGAGCCCAGTCGTTCTCCAACTGAGCCCAGTCACTGGAATCCACCTCCTCCGAGATCCACAGAAGAAAATCCAGCGGGTTGAAAAAGTTAGCAATGCGCTCAGAAAGCGGTTGACGACGTACGACTCGAGGCATGGCTGCTGTTTGCTAGAGGGACCTCCTCGTAACTTCCCAAAAACTCGAAGAGAAGTCTTATTCTTCACTTTGCTGTCGTGCTATGCATTTGGAAAATAAAATTCAAGAGCTCTCCAGCTCTTGACGCGTATTTTCCTTAAGACTTTCGATCGGCTTTGAAGATGGGCGGTGGTTGAGGACAAAATAACACGGCGAGATCGATAAAAGAGGGAAGCTTGCACATACACTTTACCTAAAGCGGCTTAGTGTTTTAATTCCGCGGGGAATTGGGATCGACCGTAGCTTGGAAACATCTTCAACATTGCAATGCGAAGCCTTGCAGAAGAAATTACAGTCAAGTAAACAAACCCGCGCTTTGAATATTTACAACAAGCCATTCACGAAACCCTACATTCGCCCTCGATGGCCGCGGTCGCAGCCTACAAGGTAATCAATCAGTCAATCTACCACTTAACCTTCTCCCCGCAGCAATTAATCAAACTGGGCATCGCAGGACCGACAATTTCTGGCGGTAATCGGAGACGAAGAGTGAGTATTTCGTTATCTTGGAATAGGCTTGACTATGCTCATCAGATGTTTCTCATAGCTCTGTCACTGGTCTTCTACTTGCGGGCATCGGCGTAAGACTCACCACCACAACAGGCACACATACAAACAAGACATTATCTCCTTGGACACGCAAAGACTAACTGTGACTCGCATAATCCGGCTAAACAGCATGTAACCGAACCCCCGGACTCGCAACGCAATTTCCTAGTCGTTGACTCCAAAACCGAAACCTCGGCGATCGAAAAGGCATTCCAGAACTTCACCCAGGAAAGGAAAGATATTGGCGTGGTATTGATCAATCAACATGTACAGACTGAGTTAATCCTCATATTTTAATCATTCCAGAGGCTCATGTTCTTATTTCACAGGTTGCCGAGCGTATCAGACCTTTGGTCGACTCGTTTGCAGAGGCCTTTCCGGCAGTGCTCGAAATCCCGAGCAAGGATCATCCATATGACCCAGACAAGGACAGTGTTCTTCGACGAGTCAGGAGGCTCTTTGGCGAGTAACTGAGTTTGGTTCACACTGCGTTCTTTTCTCGGTTCCTTTGTGCGGGTAATAGTTAACATCTATCATGATTCTGTCGGCGTTTGTTCCACTCTTATTTCTTTTGTTCCTTCTAGACGATGCTTATAAATTTGTTTGGCTCCAGTATATGTGCATATGTATTTATATATTGCTGCCCCAGGGCCTAACATTCGTCTTTCAAATTTTCAAAATAGTATCCTTGCTTTGAACCACGCTCGGTATCATCCATGTTTCCACACCTACTCGTAGCACACTCACAATACAGGCCCACAGGACGACAGAATGTGCTAGTATTATATATTTTGTGCAGTATGGGTAACTACAATACCAAATCATTCAAATATTTACATGACTCGTAAACAGTGACCCCTGGCAGATCCACAAAAAGCATCGTGTGAACAGCGAACGGGTACTAATGTAAGTCTTTCGGTCTTTCCACGTGTTACCTAGGTATCTGCCTTCTTGACCTTGGATTTTTATAACAGCGGCACTCTTTCTTCTAGCTTGATAGAAATATTTTCACTCTGTTTTATGGGATATCCCTGCTTCAACTAGATAGAGTAGACCAAGAGCTGCTGATCTAGGCTCGCTCCCCCTGACTTTCTCAGGTTAAAATCGAGTGAGACAACCTGATATACCTATATAATTTGTTTGCATTACCACTAAGCTGGCCAGCAAGACTAACTCTTGGTACAATTGACGAGTAGTAGAAAAAAGAAAAGAGATGAAACGGGGCAAAAGCTGTCTCGGCATCATGCATACGCGGAATCTTGTAGTTTTGCAGCCTCGTCAAGTCGACTGGCTCAGAGTGCTTGGAAACGAGCTATTGAATCTGCAGGATGACTAAAGACACAGCCCTGTCATGGCAGCAATGGAATATTAACCAAGGAGCCGTCAAAAAGGACCCCTTAATGAATATTTGGCAATGCTAATTTTATGCCGTATACTCCGCTGCCACAATCCCTCGGGTCTCTATTAAGGGAGACATCGCAACGATTGACTGGAGCTTGTGAATGCATGGTAGCTTTCCAAGTTTATAAGGAGGACCATGCTATCCGTTCTTCCTCAATC
This sequence comes from Trichocomaceae sp. PYS4502, assembly GCA_023625875.1. NCBI lineage: Eukaryota > Fungi > Ascomycota > Eurotiomycetes > Eurotiales > Trichocomaceae > Trichocomaceae sp. PYS4502. The sequence goes on from JAMAFX010000037.1 coordinate 27,505, forward strand.
AAGTTTAAGATGCTCAGATTCAAGGCTGGCAACTTGCCACAATGTCCGTTTTGATCTCTAAGGAGGTTTTGGACGTCTGACACAGTTGATAGCATTTGCTGCCGCCTCCGTTTTCTACAACATTCGCCTTCCACTTTCTGTCAGTCCATTTTCCGCTACCAAGATTGCGCTCGATAGTTATTTCAAGAATGCGCAATCCGGGGTGTGTATTCTTCTCTTCCTTGAAGTCACAATGGGATAGTGATGCATCCACTACGCAGGGCTTGCCCCATCCCATAAAGCTTGATTTGGCTTCATCGAAGAAACCTGGAGCCAGCTCTCGATGTTTTTGCGTGATGTCAGCAGAGGAGTTCGTATTCCCCAGAATAGCAGCTTTTCTGGGGAGCTATCTTGAAGTACTAATTTGAATGTATATTTATTTTTCACTAATGATATCAACGCCTGTAAGTGGATGAGTTCTGAAAGTGCATTCATGCTTGAGGGGCAGTATGTATTTTGTGATTGTGGGCAAGTGGAGCGCATCTGGAAAGTTAATGCTCATGCAAGGACAGAGTTCAATCTTGCCAGCAAACGGCATGCATTGCGGTTTTTTGCTGGTTTGCCATGAAAATAAGGGAGGCCTCCATGCTGAAGGGCGATGGAGCTTCCAGCATTCAATACAATGCCTCCAACGGCTATTCCCAAGTCGGGGAATAAGGATGCGCTGCACTTCTAATAGTGTACTATTCTCAAGATTGAAATTGCGGTATAGTAATCGTTTTTCCGTCCTAAGAAGGGGAAAGATCCGTTGTCGATCACGGTTTTCTAGAAACGAAATGTAATGTGTATATAGGGCCTTGCATGTCAAAAGCGTAGCATATTTGATCTGGAATTGTGAGAAACCGAAGAGTTAGATGCACTACGCTTGGCGGAAGTCTCTTCGTAACGTCAGGCCTTTTCCTCAAGATGCTTGGTATTAGGGAGCGAAATCGTGGTTTGGCCATGGCTATTGAGTACGAACACAAAGAAAGAGGGATACAGAACAAAGAAGCGTTAGGTACCTAGGTACCTATGTAGATTTTGGGATACGAGGAAATGAAGGCGTCACTGACCTGGGCAGTTTCCAAGGTTGCGAGGCTGCAGCCTACCTCCAAGATTTCCAGTTGCCTAGGTATTTTTATAATTGTGTTATAAATCTATCTCTGAAGGTAATATTGTTTATATTTAGAAGAAAATAATATACTTCCAAGGGGGTTCAATGTAATGAATGCTGTAACTAAAACCTAGGAAAGTTCCAAAATGGATATATTAAAGACCGCGAACAATGAATAGACTGAACAAATAACGCTGTGCACAACGAATTCTCTAAATGAGAGCCTCACCATCATGGTCATCAGAAAAATACTAGCTAGCAAGCAGTTAACGAAAACAGCAAGTGAAAAAAAGAAACAAGCAGTCGGCATATAATCAAAGAGTTCACATCAACAGTATGGACACATGGCATTATACATTACTGGAAGATGATATCATGGGCTTGAAGACAAGTGACGCGGGTCTTATCCTCGGTATAGACATCGGCAAGGACAGCATATTTTCCCTAGAAAAAAAGACGGAACGCGTCGAGGTTAGTTCGAGATAACACTTTATATAAGGTAATCAAAGACTTCACTTACGGGTGGAACCTCTTTGGGAATTTCCACTTCCTTGGTGAACTTCTGATGGCCCTGAAGAGGGCATTTCAGATCGGTATTAGCCTCGATTTCGTCGCATAAATCGGCCTCGACGTTTATCAAGCGGATCAGGCCGTATTTGACCTGGAGATGGATCTTGGCGCCCTTCTCCACGGGGGCGTGGAAAATGCCTTCGGCTTCGATAGTGAGGATCTTGCCTCTGTTGATAAGCAAGCACATACTATATTAGCAAGTGTCCGACAGTAGGGTTACGTTGTGCCAGATATGTACATACGGGAGAGGTGGGTTGGGAGTCAGATTAACAGAGACAATCTCGAGAATGTCATCTTCCGGGTCGGCACAGAACTCGAGAGGATTCTCGCCGCTGACAGGGAAGGTCTCTTCCAGTGATTTGATAGGCGACTGGCCAAAGAGAGGGAGCGATGCAGCCCAGAGTTGGAGGGGGGCGAGGGAAAGGAGGAGAGCGGTGACGAGCTTCATGGCTGCCAAAGCTCAGAGATAAGGGGATAAGGGCGACGATAAGACGCCTGAAGAAAGTAAACGGAGGAAGACAAAACGGCACTGCTGGTGTTTCGACGAAATAGGCGTGCAAAACTAACGACAGGGTTGTTTCGTATCGCGGTGCGGCTTTGCTGGTGGTGGAAGGCAGAGAGAGAGAGGGCGTTAGGATTGAGGCCATTCCCGATGACGACAGGCCCCAGCCAATAGCCGCACAGGCACGTGACCAGTCACCCGCCCGAGCCTTCACCGCCGCCGTCAACTGATAGTCTGATGCTCTCTGCATTTGCCCTCCAAAAAGCTCGCATCAACAATACCCTGTCGTCGTCTCCTTTCTAGGTAGTTAACTGTCGTCCGATTTCGAGTGCATATTCCACGGAAATGCGGCCTCCGTCTCAGATCTCAGTCTCTGCCACTCTCACTGCCACTTTCACTCAGTCGGTTTTAATTACTTGCTGATTTTAGCCGCCGAAGCTAGCCAGTAGGCCCAGTAAACAGCCCCGCCAGCCTCATATTTCCCTCCTCCCACATGACCAGGAAAGCAAGATGCCTGAATAGACACAATAATGGGACGATGCCATGCGTGTCCGATTTCTGGTGGACTAGTCAGCGGCCACTCAGCTTTATCAAGGGTACTACTACTTGCATTTAACTAATCCATCCGTCAATGCACCACTTCGTATCGCGATTTCGATGACGATATGATTGATTATGCTGAGACAGCAAAATGCTACATGAATATGCACGTGTATCTAAGAAGACGATTTTTCACGCGAGATATATCTGCCGTGGATGCCGCTCCACTTTTGGATTCGGACTGCTATGCAGTGTGCTATGCCGATGCGTACTCCGTAGAGTGAGCTCGGTCTGAAGACGAAGTGACGACGTCTTCAAGCCTGCAGAAATCAATGCAGCCGCTCTCCCGCACCTGCAGGTTGCAGCACTCCAGCTAATGTATATGCTTTACGATCCTATTCGCTAACACGTTAGGTTTCCTGCATATGCAGCCTAGCATCTAGTCTGAAGATCGAATGAAGAAAAAGAAAGAGAGATGAAAGGAAAAAGAAGGGCCACTAATAATTAAATAAAATGAACATCCCTGCTCACCAAGGGCCAATAACTTGATTTCAAGCGTTGGCCATATTCTTCCCCTTTCAAGTAACTAGTACTGGCTGATATGCTACTAATATCATCAAATGATCGCCAACACACCATGTCTAGACACGAATTGCATCTTGTTAGTGACGTGCACTATAATCTTCAGAACCATGGTTCGCAAAAAAAGCAAATCCTGGTTCACCTTGCATTCGATGGCACATTGTATAGGTATACCTACTCCAAGTTTTGACAGCATCGAATGAATTACCTAAGTAGAAACTATCGGGAGCCGGCAGTCTCAAAATACAAAGCCCTAGCAGATGACAACGTGTCTCATGTAGTTGACTAGTTCGCTGTAAATACGGTATAGTACTTAGTTAACTACACTAAATTCATACGTAATATCAATTAGCTCCAAATGAGTTGTTGAACTTCGTATCCGGGAGGAGCCGTCAGCCATCCCCCAGTATCGGATCTTGACTCTTGATATGGTTACAGCGCATGTGTAGTGCATAATCTTGATCATCCGCTATACGATTGAATATGTAAGTAACTGAAACAAATGGCTTCGTTGCCGCATGAACATGGGCGCCATGAACTGTTCAGCTTGCCAATCGATATGGTCGGTCCTTGAGTGTTTAGTGTCGGATTCGCACTTCTAATGCATCACAGACTTGCCCCACGAAAAGGAGAGAAAGCCGACTTCGACAATAAACAAAGTCTGAAGGTCGTAATCTTCAGCTCGTTGTGGACTCCAGTACTGAATTAGGCAGGTCGCAGAATTGCGACTGAATCCAAGCGGGGCCATGTATACCGATCCTCGCCAACAACCCATCATATCGTACTCCGTGCATACTTGGCAAAAAGCATAGGTGGAGAGTCTGCATCTTGCAAGGCACGGATACAGCAATACAGCATGTACGTACTAATAATAGACAGGCATCTGCAAGACGTCGATTAGCGGACAGCACTGGTCCTATTGATAGATGGCCGAGAAATAACACCTTCAACTGTTAACCCTCGATGTGAAATGCATGTAACACTTGCTCTTGTGACCTGGCGGGAGAAAGTGCGTGTGAAATTGCAAAAGTAACGTTTTTGAGCCCACCCCCCTTTTGTGCTAAAAGTGGATAAACTTAACTTGTTGAGCGTGTCGGTCAGCTAACAGTCGTAGTCAACTGGCCAAGTGGTTTCTCGAATTTTGTCGAGGACTCCAGACTGCCATACGTATCATTAGTTCCGTGACGGAGTCAGAATGCTGCTAGATTAGTGTTTGTGGCTCAGGAAAAGTGTCTGACGTGGGCCACACCAGAGTTAGTTAGGGCAAGGCAACTAAAGTAGACTTGCCGACTAAGGTCCCACTCGTGGCTCCCACTTGCTTCAGCTACGACGCTACGTAGCTCATCTTGTAGGCATGATTCACCGCTATCAAAGTGAAACGTCCGTCTGTCTAGGCGGAAAATAGGAGAAAATTCTACCCAGAATTTCGGTACGACTTGGACATGGATCTTAAATTCTCCCAATCCATGTTCGTAGCCGTTCGAAGTTTAAATAGTATTAAGATAATCGCAAATCCCGTGGACGATCTGGTGGGAACTATCCATAAATTAGACAACGGCAAAGGACGGCAACTTATCGCTGCGAACCGTGGCGCTGGGACGGGAGCGTTTTCCCCTCAAACCCGTTCGGCAGTCTTCTCTTAAGTTTTGCGTGTTCCTCTGTTTTGCACAGCAACCGTCCCGACAGTTTGGATAGCACGATGGAACTACCCGACCCCGTCCATCTCGTGCATGATCTCTTCTGACATGCGTCGGTGCATGCCATTGTTTATTCGCGCGGATAAGCGGGAACTATGAGTTGGTGTGCCAGCCCGACGGTAAACAACGCAGTTCAGCTTTTGACTTTAAACCCACGCAGCTGTCAATGCATCAGCTTAATTTCCTTCCTTGAAGATTTTTCCATCGACCTAATTACTGAAGCTTATTTCAACAATATCGGATTCATTGCGAAATAGGCCGCAAGATGGAGATGTAGTCGGTGCTTTGCAACCGTCGAGTATAAAACCATTGATTGGTAGTCCTTATTGTCCTTCGGCCTTTTGCTAAACAAGCGCTTTGTTAACGGTAACAGCAACTGTTAGTCAATAAAGGGACCCCAGGCGGCCACCAGACCTAATGTAACACTTATTCGCCCTGCTCTTTACTTGCCTTGAGAGGCTTGACCACTTGACACAGGTCGCATAAAGGGGCGGTGAGTTCCCAATCAGAATCCTGAACAAACTTTGGCGTACGGAGACCTGCATAATGTAATTTGGCCAAATACTACTCGATCGAGTAAAGCTAGCCCTCTAAATTATCCGGCCCTTTTCTACTAGGACAACTTAATAGAGCGTGCTATAATGCTGCCCATCCTTGTGGCGACGGTCATCCTTCGAATAATGAAGTTGCTTGGACTGGGAAAAAAAATTTTTGCTTGCTTACTTTGCAACGACTAGGCGATTTCTTCCCACACTTTCGAGCAGACTGGTAGATTTTTCTTCTTGATATCATAAGGGCGGTCGAGTCCAAGACGCAGAGACATGTCTTGGATTTTCATAAAGTTTGTCGAGTAGAAATGACCAATCTCCCTGCTGTTTCCCTCAACAAAGGCGAAGCATAAGATGTGTTAGGGTAGGGTAGATTGAAAAGGCTGCTTTCTTCTACCACATTCAAGCTGATGACGCATGGTCCAAGGTAGGCATAAGCCACGTTCTCTGCACCTGATGAGGAATATTCTCCATAACCCTTTCATAACTTGCGTCTTTTTTTTCCCTCGTCGCTTGTTTGGGGAAGGCAACCATGAAAGCTCAATCATTTGAGTGGTGTATCTGGGTCCACACAGTGGATGCGACTTGTTCGCGCTGCATCGGAGAACTCCTTGTTTAGTGGGAGAAATGTTTGGCGCGGCTGCCACTAATCACTGGCATTAGCTGCCTGGATCATCCCTCGAAGATCAGGATACATGGGTCGCTTTCTGGGCATGGTTACGGCCACGACAGCCGTCCTACGCTTCACACTAAGCGGCGAGCGCCAATGTCCTTCAGGTGGCTTTGAAAAATTTCCTCATAAGGCAAAAATAGAGCCAATACCCCTAATACCAGCAGCCACAAAGGCCGAGCCTTGTTGACTAAATATCAAGCGAATAGCGAGATATGTGTGATATGTGTGATATGAGGTTACTAAAATTGTCATGAATTTCGCTTCTGCCGATCGCCTTTTGAAGGAGCAAAGCAATCTGCGGCCGGTAATACAAACGTCAGGGCTCGTCTGAATCGAGCATCTGGTTTCGTATTGTATCACGCCGCCTAGTATCATACCCGATTTTCGCGGCCACTATTTCAGGTCCAGGGAGTCATTGTGCCTCGACTGAACAATGGCTATTCCAACATACTAATCTTACAGGTCCACACACCGATTGTCGTCAAATATTGTCTGACACCTCTGCCAACGGCTGCACTCACTTTCGTCGTCGTATTTATTTTGATTTCGTTCGCGCAGTCCCATCGCAACTCGTCAGGTTCGCTGAAAGTTCCTCAAACAGCTTCCTGCCAACGTCCTCTCCGAGAGGCTTTCAGGGATTGGCCTAAAAATCATGAGGTATAAATTTTCACAAGTATTCACTGCCTCAAGAAGTAGTCGAACTGACAATGCGCTAGCAACCCAAACGTGGATACCACATCGCTAGACAGCGCTTTGCAGGAAATCGTCATTATTCACGGCCGTGAATTCCAACGGTATTCAGTCAACAACCGTATCTATCTTTGCCCCGTCGACGATGTACGTATCGACTTTCCGGAGCCCCCAGGGAAGTGGTCTTTCGACTTCACGAGGTTACTGACTTCCGCAGGTTGAAATAGACCGACTGGAACTTGAGCACCAAGTGTTCAACCTGGTATTTGATAATCGCCTTATATTTCCCCCGGTTCATAATCCTCGACGAGTGTTGGACTGTGGTTTCGGTGCTGCGAACTGGGCGATGGAAGTTGCAGAGCGATACGAGGACTGTCAGGTATCCCGACGAAATTCAAATCCTGTATGGAAAGCTCACTCGCTCATCACGCACGATGCTAGGTAATCGGTGTTGATATATCACCACACATGCAGCCCCTTGATGCGCCGGAAAATTTATGGTTGCAAGTATGCCGAACCAATTTGTCTTCATTCTAACCCACCAGGGGGCTAGATGTTGCACCCGAGAGCGGAAGAACACTCGCACTTGATATAGAATGTGATGCTAACTCTGTCGAAATCAGGTAGATGACCTTAACCGTCCCTTCACCTTCCCTTCGCGGCATTTCGATCTCGTGCATTCAAGACTTGTTGCCTCTGGGATTTCTCGATCTCGCTGGACATCATATGTTCGTGATCTAGTGCGGTAAGATGACCAGATTGACATGCACCCGGAACGCACAGATGCAGGTACCTGACGTTGTCGGAGCAATAGTGTGACGAAGCGAGGTGGCTGGGTCCAGATGGCAGAAATATATGTTAATGTTCAATCCGACAACGGTGCCATAACAGATCAACATGCCCTAAGAGAATGGAGCAGGCGGTATATGGGTGCTCTGGCAGATATCAAAGATTTGAGAGTCGGGCCTAGACTAGCAACTCTAATGACAGAAGCGGGCCTGCAAGATGTCGACATGAGAATGATTCAGATGCCATTATCTGCATGGTCAAGTGGTATGTGTAATCTTGATACCTCCACTGTCGAACATGTTGAAATAACCGTTGACAAGACCCACGCATGCGTCAAATTGGTGCTACTAATCGAAACAATGTTCACCAATTCTTGGAATCAGTAGCTCTGTATCCGTTGACGCAGCGTCTGCACATGTCTCGTGATGACTTCAACGCCTTAGTCAACCGAGCAAGGGCAGAGGTGGACGACCATAGCTTGAAAGCTTATTTTCCGTTGTAGGTCTTGTCAATTTGAGTCAATCCCCGACAATGCTGATATAAGCTAGGTACGTTGCCATTGGGCGAAAACCTGCATAGCACCTGATCGAAAATGAAGCCTGCTGTGTCAAGACCACACATGAAGTTGCAGATAAGTGACGGGGCTTCCTCGACGATCTGAATTCGATGAGCTTTCAGTGAAACATAATGAAATAGAATGAGAATTGGCCTTTTCACTATTTTCCTCTGCTACTCCCTGACGACGTGTAATGATAAAATGTGCCTCGTGCTGTCCCTAAGCTCGGTTGTTCCAAGGTTGAGTGCTTGAGGAAAGCAAAGGTGCCATCACCTGACTTCCCTCTGCGGAAGGAAAGAAGCAACCGGACATCAATATCCCCGTGACTCAGAGATCGCAACGTATTCAGAGACTTTCTCTCTTTCTCTCTCTCTCTCCCATACGATCGATCGGTTGATTGATTGATTGATTGATTGACTGATTGCCTGATTGACTGATTGGTCGGACTGCACAACACGCAATAGAGTACGAAGGCATCATGACTGTTCACTGCTCCTCCGTGAAACGAGCAAAAAAGAGACGAGGCCGAAAATCCACGTTGTATCACTATTATGTGCTCTCGATTTCGCTGCTGCTTTCTGGTGCGAGAGTTTACGTGTACGTGGAAGAGCACTTCCACCTGGGCCGCAAAGCAAAAAGAAAAGGGAAACGGTCCAACAGCGTGCGTTCAGCGAAATCATTGCCGGAGTTAAATCTCCCGCAGCTATTGCCGATAGAATGGTCAAATGTCAAATGGACATTAGTACAATATTGCCACATGATGGGCGTTGGACACAGGTAGGAAGAAGTTGTGAATGTCTGGAGGAACTTGGAAGTGCGTGCAACTTTCACTCCCTGCGTACCTAGGTCAGGGGCGGGTGACGCGAGTAAGGGGAAAAGGAACGTTCAGCTTTGCGTCCAAGTCTGGTCACCTCGAAGTAAATGTGGAATTACTCTGACTTCACTCGTCATCGTGCGTCTTCAATTTTCATCCTATCCACCCTCGAGTTATCGATAGTGAGAGCAAGTTCACGGTGTTCACCCAGAGGCCCCTAGCCTCGTCAACGTGCGCTTGTCTCCGGACCGAACTCGGTTGGACCCCGACAGCAATAACCACCTACCTGTGCACGACGTCATCCTATGCAGATATATACTATGGAGCATTGAGAAGTACTGTAGTACTGTACAGAACTACTGGTTGATATGCTCTTCCAACTTGAACTTCTGTCAGTGGGAATAATAATTCCGGTGTTATTCCAAGTCTAAGGCCTGTCAGTTTGTTACTGTAAGTATCAACGCAACCCAGATTCACCGCCCTGGGAGCGTTGTCATGGTTAGGAACAACAGGACAGGGCATCAAACAACAGTCTCCCACATATATTAGCCTGTTGTTTACCGACTACATTCGGGAGGGATCTCCAAGGCGTATCTGTCTTCAAGCAAAGGCCAATACGATCAGCATAGAAACAAGCTTCGGTTGCATCTTAGGCGATAAGATGCTTTCGAATTCGCGCTATGTCTATCGTCTAATTGGAATATGATTGGACCACGCAAAGTACCGCAAGAAAATTGTGAGCTCCTTAAGCAGATTCTAACTACGTACGCACCAATGACCTGTCTGGCGCCGTGTGTAATGCAGAGCATGGTGCCTAAAAGTGCAATGGTTCAGTCATTAATCTGCGAGACACGAATATCGAGACGGAAAGTTTACTCATAAAGAAATATACTCGGTTTGATTTGAAAAGGCATGAGCGCGTACAAACGCCGCCGAGTATATGCCGGAATCGAAATGTTGATCGACCTCTCTTGTTGACATCGAGGCCACCTAGATGCTGTAAAAAATTTCACCCCTGATGCTGTGAACATCCGTTTCTTTCTTTTGCGTGACGAGAGAAAGGTGGCTAAGGAGCATAGTTGCGCAAGAATCGGGCGATAGACAGATTTCACTGTTTAGTAACGAAGGGTGGTTAGAAAATATATTGTTTTATGTTCTAGGCCTCCGAAAGCGTCCCTCAGATAAATTGCTGCCAAATTATCATAATGGGAATATACTCATGATAGTTAAATCATATTTGTTGCCTGAGGCAGAAATGGCGACCAGTCTTAACCCAATTGGGTGAGCTCGGCGGGCCGAAGGTCAAAAAAAAAAAGTCGGCGCAAATCCCGGCCTCTTCCCATTGAAATTCCTATTCAACAGCCAGTTCGTGCCCAGTATAGCATTTTAACTGTCCAAAATGCCTTCAACATATAAAAGGGACAAACCCTGGGACACGGACGACATCGATAAATGGAAGGTAGGTTGACTTGGAGCCCGTCAAACAATATCACCGACTAATACATGGCGGGACATTGATTCATAGATCGACGACTTCAAACCCGAAGACAACGCTGGTGGCACATTTGCCGAGGAGTCATCCTTTGCAACTCTATTCCCTAAATATCGCGAGGTCTACCTGAAGGAAGCATGGCCGTTGATAACGAGGGCATTGGAGAAACATGGTATCGCTTGCACTCTGGACTTGGTTGAGGGTAGCATGACGGTGAAAACGACAAGAAAGACGTTCGACCCTGCCGCGATCCTCAAGGCTCGCGATTTGATTAAGCTTCTTTCGAGAAGTGTACCCGCACAGCAGGTTAGTGCAAGTTTCACAAGCTGATAGAAGAAGTTCCCGTTGCTAATGGCACGGTCGTGCGTTTAAGGCTATAAAAATTCTGGATGATGGCGTGGCGTGTGACATTATCAAAATTCGCAACCTTGTCAATAATAAAGAACGGTTTGTCAAACGTCGACAACGGATTCTCGGGCCATCCGGATCTACATTGAAGGCTCTTGAGCTTTTGACCAACACATACATTCTCGTGCAAGGCAACACTGTCTCTGCCATGGGCCCATACAAGGGATTGAAGGAACTGCGCCGCGTCGTTGAAGACTGCATGGCAAATATCCATCCAATTTACCACATCAAGGAACTCATGATCAAGCGTGAACTTGCCAAAGACCCGACACTAGCTACGGAATCCTGGGATCGGTTCTTACCGAATTTCAAGAAACGAACTCTGTCGAAACGCCGTGTTCCCCGCAATATCACTGATAAGTCAAAGAAGGTTTATACACCTTTCCCGCCACCACAGGAGAAGAGCAAGATCGACAAGGAGTTGGAGTCTGGCGAGTACTTTTTGTCAAAACAAGCCAAACAGCGCGTACGCAAGGAAGAAATTCAAGAGAAGCAACGTGAAAAGAGAGAAGAGAAGATGAAAGAACGTCAGAAAGACTTTGTGCCTCCCACAGAAGATGCGGATAAAAAGGAAAAGAAAAAGAAGCGGAAGCATGCCGAAGACGCAGATGAGGCTACAGAGAAAAAGAAGAAGAAGAAGCAAAATTCCAAGACAGAGACAGAGAACGTCGAGGAATCATAAAAGTTCTTTTCCCTTTTTCTGGGTTTGGTCTGCTGGAATTCTCAAAGGCATTGCTGGGCGTTTGGACTGGGAGTAACAATTTTCAATTCTAGGTAGATACCTTATCAATCGATACGTTCGCATCTCACAACAGCCTACGTTTCAGAAGAATACGTGATACTTCAAATTACACATTCAAAAAAGAAGATACTCAAATTCGAGATCCGAAGATCCTATCACAACTTGGATTGCCTTTGAAAACTTTCAATTGGTCTTATGCCATGACCCATTGCCCAAAAAATATCATCAATATGACAACAGTCAACGCTTAGTAGTCGTCGCTTCCCCTACCACCGCGGCCACTGCCGTAGCTGTCATCACCACCGTATCCTGATCCCTGGTTTCCGCTACCGTAGCTGTCATTGCCACTGCTTCCACCATAGCTGCTGTTATTGCCACCACGGCCACTGCCATAACTGTCATTTCCGCCAAAGCCTGAGCCTGAGCCTGAGCCTTTGTTGCTGCTACCATAGCTATCATTTCCTCCTCCGAATCCTGAGCCCTGGTTTCCACTGCCGTAGCTGTCACCGCCACGGCCACCGCTGCTGCCGCTGTAGCTGTCATTTCCTGATCCAAATCCTGATCCTTGGTTTCCACTGCCATAGCTATCGTTGGTACTGCTACCGTAGCTGTCATTGCTTCCGCCAGAACCAGAGGAACCCTTGTTTCCGCTGCCATAGCTGTCGTTGCTGCTGCTTCCATAGCTGTCATTGCTTTTGCCAAAGCCAGAGGAGCTCTTGTTTCCACTGCCATAGCTATCATTACCGCTGCTGCCATAGCTATCATTGTTGCTGCTTCCGTAGCCAGAAGAACCCTTGTTTCCACTGCCATAGCTGTCGTTGTTGCTACTTCCATAGCCAGAAGAACCCTTGTTTCCACTTCCATAGCTATCATTACCGCTGCTGCCATAGCTGTCATTGTTGCTGCTTCCATAGCCAGACGAACCCTTGTTTCCGCTGCCATAGCTGTCATTGCCGCTGCTGCCATAGCTGTCGTTGTTACTACTTCCATAGCCAGAGGAGCCTTTGTTTCCACTGCCATAGCTATCATTACCACTGCTGCCATAGCTATCGTTGTTGCTGCTTCCATAGCTATCGTTGCCTCCAAAGCCAGAGGAGCCCTTGTTTCCACTGCCATAGCTGTCATTACCACTGCCGCCGTAGCTGTCGTTGTCTCCTCCGAAGCCACCAGACTGGTTGCCTCCGCGTTGGTAACTCATGATGTTGATGGTGAAAGAAAGTTGAACCAGGTAGGGCTAGGGTTATGAAGTAGGGTGAAGCTAATGTATGACGATTTTTTGTATAGATAGAAGAAGAAGGAGGAACGTTAAGTTGATTTCTCAAAAACGAAATCGAAGAGAAAACTACGCCGTATTTATACTTGCAGTCAACCTAGATTGAGCATTGCATGAGCAAACGACAGTCTACCAATGATGTAAAGCTACGAGGGGCAAGGTCCATCTCTAGCCCACCATTGGGCTAAAATCGACCGATCTACTGAGATCTTTGACTGATACAGGTGCATATCCGAGGTTTCCAGCACAGACGGACTTCCGTACATACCGTATGGAGCACATTATACCTAACTAGTTGTAAAAAGAAATGAAATACGTATACCCCCACCGGGCTTTTCCAAGACAAAGCATGTAATTGGACTGGAATTCATCTCTAGGCCTGAAATTGAGGCAATTATCTCCGCAAGAGCAGTGCTACCCCTCCATCGGAGCCCCCGGTGGCTTGTGAACTGAGGCTGTGCTGGTGGATGTACGTATTCTACTAAGAAGAGGTGTTGTCATTTTGCCCACTCTATTGAAACTCTATGTCCCGATTAGCCATTTCATTTTCAAAATTCCGTTCGACAAGTACTAGAAGAGTCACGCACTCTTTAGACTACATGTAGCTAAGTTGAGTGACGGAGGGGTCACGACTCACGAAAGATCCGAGACAACAAAGATATGAATTTATGATGGACAATGCACCTACCAATATCAAGCAATCCTGATCTGGCGTGATATATTATTGTCTTTAATCTCGCTACGTATTTGCCACACGGCGGGGTACGCTGCAAGTTAGCCCTCGTTAGTTAGCTTTACTACGGAGTACATTTTAATCACGTACGTGGCTAGGTAGATGATCGAGATCGCACCACCTGATCTAAGCACTAATCCGGCTCGAGAGTAGCAATTTACAGCGTGCATTGTTTTTAATTCGCCTAATTAATTAGTTATGTACATAGACTACAGGAGGTGTGTTACCGTCCCACAGCTCCGTACCAGCACAACCCCAGTACTGCGCCAATCATAATCGACACAGCAGGAGGCAGTCGAAACCATGCATTGCCTGCGTATGATATAGTTGCGACCACTAACCACCAGGGTTCATTCGCCAGGCTTTGCCCAGCGCTATTGGCCGCCGTCACGTAGCCAATCTCCCACAGCCGGTACACAGCAGTAAACACCAGGCCAATCGCTGCAGCATTGACCCCTCGCAAGAACTGAGTCACAAACCTCTTCTTTCGCAGCACACCCCAAAAGCTCTGAAATGCGACAGCTAGCGTAATTCCGGGCACAAAAATGCCTACCCACGCTAGAATGGCGCCACAGACAGTTGGCAATTGCGAATGCTGCAGGGCTAGCGCACCCAAGAACACGGCAAAGTTGAAGTTGGGCCCCGGGAAGGCCTGGATAATGGCTAGGCCGATCAGAAAGTCGCGGCTAGAGACCCAGCCTGGGTTAACGACGTAAGACCGAAGAAGCGGGATAACAACTGGACCTCCGCCGAAAATAACAGTTCCTGCGAGGTACATGCTAGCGAAGAGGTCAAGAGTGAGCGGAGTGGGCGTCAATTCGGCCCTAGCAACCAGAACTGCAGTGAAGGAAGCTATATTGAAAGGTTAGTTCCGGACCTCAGTTTGTGATACACATTACATAGTTTGGCGGGGGCGCGAAATACCAAAGAAAATAACCGTGATAGCAATGCCAAACCAAACACGAATATTGTGTTTTGGCGGCTGATTTGGTACAGTCTCTGTCGGCTGCGTCGGGATTTCCAAAGGGGTTCCACCAGAATTGACTTTTCTTGACCGTAGCGTGTCGTTTCGCTCCAATTGTCCGGGTGTGATCGAATCCATCGCTGTGGAATCGTCTGCATTCGTCTCGCCTGACTCAGCCGATCGTCTATGTCTGTTCTTCCAGGCAAGTTTCATCCTTTGTATTACAGAGAACAGCCATCCATCCCAGATCACGGTAGCAAGGCCGGCAATGACCATCAGCACCGGAAAATACCACAGAGTGTTATAACAGAGGCCCGCGCATGCACCGAAAATAACGAGGATACGAGAAATCTTGTCCCGGATCGCTTTTTCTGCGAGCTGCACTGCAGAAACCGCAACAATACCTACTGTTGCGGCGTTGAGTCCAGAGAGGAGAGCGTAGACCGGGCCCGGCAGAGTTTGGCTGACGTTTTGGATACCGAGGGAAAGGGCATACATGCCGATTGCCCCGGGGAGACTGAGCACACGCGTGTTAAGTTTAGTAAGTCATAATCAGAGGGCTTGTTGCAGATCTCTCTCACCTCCAGAGCATAAATGCCATAATAGCCGGAATGATGCCCGCATGGAGCAGAACGAGACAAAAGAGCATCTTCGTGCTGCCTGGGCCAGGAAGGCCCTGACAGATAGCGAATAGTTCCTGATACTGTGTTTCCCCAAATGTCAGAGAAGAGTCTTTTGACAGAAAAAACAAATAATGGAATACAAATTGGGATCTATACAGTCTGCTCATTCACCCATTTCTGCCTGCCCCCTTTTCCTTCTACAAACCGGCTATGGAGGATTTGGAAGTGCACAGGAGGACCGCCGAAAGCAGTGAATCCTAGATCCCAGGTGCGCAGAAAGACGTCAAGCATGCGGTGAGCAAGAGTATCTTCTTCGTCGGGACCATTCCGTCTGGCTTCGACGTGGGTGCGCCATTTGTGTCTCAGCGAGCGAATGGGCCCTGTATATCGCGAGAAAGGAGCAGGGAGTAACATATTTTCAAGTTTTTGTATTCTTCCCCAGTAGGTTTCTGGACAGACAGGCTACAGCTTGTTGAGAGAACTTTATACTAGTTATAACTTCTCCGTATATACCATCGTTCCAAGGTTTGTCATCGGTGGCTAGTGATTGGCCATAATATCATGGATCTCTTGGCATCATGCCCTGGTTTTGCCTGTTGATTGGTGAGTGTGTTTTATATGTGCTTGGGCCTTCTCTCCGCGAAGCCACTCAACTTTGAGTGCCAATAATTTTTTTAAAAAGAATTATTGATACAATTGCCAACTTTGGTGCGTGGTGGTATTTCGAAATGCTGCCAAGACTTTTAGCTTAGCGGTGCGAGAATTATTTCTACGCACAACTCTTACTTCCACGCACATTTTAGGGAGGATTAGGGCTTGTGACACTATCAGCAGAGTATTAATTAACGACTAAGTCAATAAAAGGGACCCCTTAATGTGCTTCGTAGAATGCTTATTTGTGTTTGTTTTGTGGTCTCGTTCTGCTGTCAGATAACCTACAGTACGCCTTCTCTCCGCGAAGCCACTCAACTTTGAGCGCCAATATTTTTTAAAAAAAATAATTAGTATACATATGCTCACTACCAAAAGACAGGCTACAGCTCGGGGCTTCGTATTTCCAAGTCTTAACAAGTTAACAGGATCCATGGGACATGACGAACATTAGCTCATTCTAATAAATGCTTCTATCAGGTCAGAAAATAATTAACTAATAAGCGCGCAACTATCGAATAAAACATGGACGTCTACCAGGAAGAAAGCTTTGATCGAAACATCCAAGCAACGACTCCCAATGAAGCTGTATAAGAATGTAGATGTAGCACTACTTCGAATAGGAATCCCTACAACAAGCGAGGTTTAGAAGACGTACCTAGGTAGGTAGCCTAGCGGAATATTCTACCAAACGTATAGTAGCTAAGTTAGTAAATATTATTCTTGGTGTAATCCTGATCTGTCGCCTGGGATGGTTGCACGAATACCTAGGTACGAGTCACAGCCCAAATCCTCAACATTATTGTCCCTCTTGTAGACATTCGTTATGTATGCAGCTCGGCCTTGTCCTACCTTCTCTCAATCAATGAACGGCTCCATTAGGTATTGAGTGTTTCACCAGTGCTTTTCTGGCCTCCACAACAAGGAGCAGAATCCACGTATGGGCATGCCATCAACAAGGCAGCGCTATAGGGTTGAATTTCCAGTTTCAGGGCAAAAGCCTAACTGATCGTTGAGAAACTTGGTGTGGACTCTGATCCAGGACCCCTGGACAGTTGTTACAAGGCTGACGCTGTGAAATGTCGATGTAGCTTGCTCTATGACAGCCTACCGAGCCCGTAATTGATCGACGTATATAGATATACCTATGCACCTTCCGATCATCCAGAATTCAACGTCGTCTCTTGTCCCTCTGGGCAGGTTCTTCAAACACCACGCGAAGAAACACACATTAAGCTACCAATCGGGAACCTATGTACTATTTCGTTCCGAGTTTCACTTCTCAGGTACAACACATCAGGTGAAAAACAACAGGCAAAATGTACGATGATCACCCTTCGACCACCGACCCCCAAGATGTCCAATTCAGAGAAAACTCGGACGAGGCTCCGGCAAGGAACTCAACAGCTTCTACGGCTGTTCCCGAATATCAGAAGGGTCGATGATGGCTCTTCCAACCAACAAAGCTCCGGAAGCGACGACGCACCAAAACCGTCGGAAGCCTCTGTTCCCCTACATCGTTCCGTGTACATGGTATACTTGACTTTGCTATACGGCGCGGCCGCCCTATACGCTTGGGTTATCATCTGCATCGAAAATTATCGTCCCATCGGCGGAAACGGCTATGGATTGGAGCTGTTCGAAAGCGTCCCAGAAAATCTGCCACGACACCGTACACCAAGGCACTTTTCGCCAGAAGCGAAAGGCACCTCAGGGCAGCGAGGGTTATTCAGTCCGTGGTATCCGTGCTCACCATCCCTTTGACTTCTGCTGTGTGCTCACATGCAGCTGTCGTATATATACAGCGGAGACAAAGAGGGAGCCGGCCGACTCTTAGGCAAACCATGGTCCTAGCAGACAAAGGCTGGACCGACATCATGCTCTTGGTAAAACTCTGTTATGGAAGTTGGTCCAAGTACGGTTCCTCATTGCTACTTTTTGCTCTGTTTCTGAATCTTGATTCTTCTTGGTGAGTTTGTAATATTCTGAGCTGCATCTTATTACACCAGTTGACTTTATGTTGAGCCTCAGGCCACCAGAGCTGGTCCGCCTGCCAGATTAGGCATAGTACGCCTACGCCCAGGTGAAGATATTTTCACCTGGGCAGGTTTCCTCATTCTTCTCCGGGTAGTCAATCAATCATTCTTTCTCAGGCTTCGTATGCCCTCAAGATTCCAAGACTTTATCAAAGCTAACGAATTTCTCATCTAAATAGGCGCTGCTATAGGCCCGGCGCAACAAATTTTTCTTTCATTCCAGACCATCAAGCGCGTGGAATCAGATAGCATATATCTCACTATCCTCACGAGCTTCATTGAATTGAACACCGGACACACTCAGAATGAGGATGTGGCCAGACTTAGAGCATCCATGGCATCAACAACTCTTACCGACATTCAACCGAGACTTTGGTCTTCGAGCAATGCCACAGTCTCCATAGATAATAAGTCACGGCAGGGCGGATACTTGTCCTCGTGGTTTGAAACGATGTCCCAGAATACTTTGCTTAATTTAAGCTCTATCACCGACCCGTTCTGGAGCGAGCTCCCTACTGGTACTAATACCGGCTTACTACGAGGCTTCGCTCCTCGTATCAACTCGACGGTCACGTGGGAGGATAATTCAGGTCTGGTACTTCCTGAAGACTGCCATCCGTCATCTGACGCCTTCTACATTGAATATCAAAATAACGACAGGTACCACTACACCATAGAGGTATGCGTTCCAGGAAATATTTCACAATCGCCATGGAAATCGCAAATGCATCGGCAAGACTTTACGGAAGAGTTGTACCTTAAAGCAAACTTCTCGGGAGACTGGGATACGTTTAACGATTACTCTTTCGTCACCCCAGGAGTATTCTCGAAAAAGGTGACACTCAACACTACAACGGGATACTTCGAAATTCCCAACTACAAGATTGGCCAAGCCCCTGGGCCATTTTATCGAACAAAACCCGTATGACAATAGTACTGATGGTACTTGGCTATCCATTCGAGATGCAGACCCTGACGCACTGAGGATGCTCAACATTACACTTGATGCAGGCACTGGCAGTAAGCAGTAAGGGCCCACTTCTCGCCATCGCCATGGCACTGTTTGGAGAAGGGTCCTTGCTCGATGTGCAACATACAGTTTTGGCAGCATATGCTAAATCTGGCATCCAGGATGGAGCATGCATTGATATCGTACCATTTATTCCACTTCTTGGTGATGAGGACGTTGCTCTTTTTGCAAACTGTCTACAAGCCCCTGACACTCAGGTTGAAGAATTAAATGAATTTCTCAATATGACCTTGCATATATTCGCTGCAAACTACTTTAATATATTCACTGGCAATTACGCATCGCTGCCCCCGGAAAGGATGGAGAATGCATTTGCCGTGGCAGCATTTCTAGCCAACGATGTAATAATGACAACAAACCGTTCGGACTTTCCAAAAATCGATGTGGGATACAATATGGGGGTGAATATCTTGATTCCACGTATGTCTCTAGCAGGAATTATTTTCATATCCTTGTTATTGGGCCTTTATTTGGTATGTCTTCTAGCATTAGCGCTGTATAGTGCGTGGATTCCTCGCTGGACTGGGCAACTCGACTCATTTGCAATGCTGCGGATTGGCGCCTCCATCTCAGAAAGGGTTCCTCTACTCGCCACACAACACGTGGAGCGTATCAAGACTCTCGACGAGACTCCTGGTTGGATGGGAAACGCTTCCAATGGCCAGATCGGGGAACTATGCTTAGGGGCAGAACGACCACTCAAGAAGACGAGGCATTATCTTGGTTACGACACCAACCATGTGACAATCGCGACGAAGAAGGCCCCAGGACCGATTAGACGGGAGGGTTACTCATGAGCTCCGGGAGGAGGTATGTAGGATATTACTAGAATGGGTTCATTATAGAATACGTGGCACCGTTTTTTGTACTAGAGGAGTTCGGTAATGATTATTGAAGTGAATGTTAGGAAACTTGCAAGATGTGAGTGAACCAGTATGGCCTATCGGAGTGCTGATTATATCTACTAGCCGATGCATTGAATTTCCTGAAGGAGTCAATTGAGATATGAATACAAAACATTTCGATACCATGGG
This sequence comes from Trichocomaceae sp. PYS4502, assembly GCA_023625875.1. NCBI lineage: Eukaryota > Fungi > Ascomycota > Eurotiomycetes > Eurotiales > Trichocomaceae > Trichocomaceae sp. PYS4502. The sequence continues at coordinate 47,584 of JAMAFX010000037.1, forward strand.
TTGCATAACTCCCTATGCTCAGGCTTGTTAACAAATTGTCTGTGTATGTATGCTTTATTGCCTTCCTCTCCTCCTGGTTTCTAACATTGGGAATTGTTCTCTATATTGAAGAATCCAAACATACCTGTTTCTTGCTGATTGGTAGGCCAGTTGGCGAATTGGAGGCCTTCGGCTTCTCAGCGGATTTCACTATATAATGATATCTAACACCAGGCTTCCAACAACATCCTGTACAACTAGCCCATTCTGCAATCAAGTTGCAACCCATCTCAAACGACATGGCAGCAACGACCGTATTTTCCACGATGCCGGCAAAAGTCCAGTCCACGGACAAGTCCATGGCAGTGGAATATGACTTGCAGTCAAAGAAATTTCCCATGGCGTGGCAAAGGCTGGCCACATAGCTTTGCTGACGCACAAGTTTGGACGGAATAGTGATATACTATATATAAAAAGATATAAAGATACAGCTTAAAGAGCTATAAATTATTAAAATAGATGGAGATTTTTTATAATATAAATTATATAATTAAGCTAAGGGCTAGTTAGTAACTAGTTAACTAATTAAGATAATAATTAGCTGATAGAGTGGGTTGTTATGGCAAGTGACAGCCATTAGCCAGGATGGTGAGCTGGCACTGTGACGCCGGAGGTTATGAAACGCGTATGATACTACTACCAGGAGAATATTAATCACCAAGTCATTAAGCGGACCCTTTAATGGGATTTTGTAGAATGCTTTTTTGTGTTTATTTTTGGTCTCGTTCTGCTGTCAGATACCTATTTATCAAGCAGGCGCAGATCTTGAAGCATAAGCCCTAATCCTAGCCCTACAGATGCCCGCCCAATTAGGCAACTTTGACACAATGGAGTCGTGTCGTGTCGTGTATCTAGGTACAAACTATTAAAGTAAAATTGAACATGCTCTAGTCTGTGTTATTTGCCTTATACGTATTCTTTATATTGAATCGAGTCGATTTTAATATCTACAGACATGTCACATCTATCTTCGCTTCCTGCATGCCAGGGCTCGCACCTTACGACCACATATGCCCGACAAAGGAATTGCCTTCCAGTTGCGGAATGAATTATAGTCAAATTTTTACCTTGTTAGAATTTACATCGTTTACCAGCACATATCTATATCGTGCCTTTCTAGCATCCACTTCATCCATAGGCCGTTTCTGAATCCATGGTAGTACGCGCTTCTCGGCCGCCAGCTGGAACATCTCCCTGATATCATCCGAGATCCAATATTCGAACCAGTGACCTAGATCTCCTTCTGAGTCAATTTCCATGCATGCATCCCCGGTAGAGATCTATCCGAATCTCCAACTTGAACGTTACATGCGTCCAACTTTCAGCAGACGCAAGTAGTTGCTCAATGGCTTTGGAATGAAGTCTGTGAACTGTAATGGGCTGCTGGCGTCATTGGTTACCCAGCCTGGAACGTGTCAACCATCATGCGCAGGGTTACAAATTCTAGTTAGCTAGCTAGCTATATGAAAGCTCTGCAAGGATGTGGCATGACCTTATGCATGAAGAAACGAAACTATCTCCATGCCACATCACATTGTGTGGCTATGTACCTAGGTATATCGTGGAGAAGCCCTAAATATGCCGAGATTGAACTTGCCTGTAGATCGAAACATGCTAGAAATCTATTTCTAGTTTGAATTGAAATAAAGCAACGGGGAAGCCTGCTTCATCGTTGCGTTCATCTATTCACTTCGCATCATTAAATATCTTTTCTTGGAATCTGAATTTCATCCGAGATGGGTCTCTGGCGCAAAGCAAGTCTCTTTCTTTGTTCCCATTTCCCAGTGCAAGTTCAACTCAGCAGGATCTGGAGGGATGCTACATTTTCAGTCCTTTGTAGCTTGAGCCTTCTAGAAGGCAGTTGCTCCGGTTTCCGTTGACCTGTGTTTAAAAGAACGTTTGAGTCAGAATGGATGTCTTCAAAGGCGGTGCAGCATTCCAAGACTGCTCTCCCTCTAAGACAAAGGTTTCTCAACCGTCCACTTACTAGACATCTCAAGTACTATGCCCAACTGACGGCAGATATCTAGTCTAGGTGTTAACCAGTGCCATCGCAGTCAATCCAGTATATCGTCAACAACGCTCTGTACTCATTCGCCAACTCCACCGCCAACTTCATCGCTGCGGTGATTGGGCTGAACTACGAAATTTTGCAACCAGGAGCAGCCTGCGATAGTGTGTTCCGTACAGGATCTGCGATAGCAACGAAGACGGACTGTAAGGTCTTGTATGGGACCACCAAGTTTGCGTTGCAGTTGTTCTTGAAGTAATAACAGTACAAGGCTTATACTGTTTGATTCCGGCACCTTATAAACATAATAATCCTTCTGGAGCATATTATTAGTTTCGTTGCCTCTCCCAAAAACTCTCAAAACCACGATACTTAGGAAGAGAGCTAAAAAGATATATCGTGTTTCATAGCTATCATCTCCAATACAATCACACACAAAAATAAAAATTATAATAAAAACCAGAGCTTCTCTACTCCGGTACCCTGCCGGGACGCATATCCGATCTCGTAGGCGCAATAAGAGGATGCCACTGTGCAAGGAGCGTGATAGCTATATGATTCGACAAGTCAGCCAATCCTAGGAACAGAAGAAATAAATCACAGAATTCAAAAAAAAAGGGGGGGGACAGACATACCCCACATAAGATAACAGGCCGAAAACCCTAGAATGAGACTGCTTCGCCAAACCCTGTTTTCATGCCAGTATCAGCACCTCGTGTCCGTTCACTCACCCCAGTTGAGTTGGGAAATAAATAAACCAAAAAAGGGAGAAGAAGAGGGAAAATACGTTTGATTATCACCCTTTGGCGCAAAGAACCATGCGCAAAGACTGGCCAACACGACGAAAATGAGACCGATTATAATGCTTGCTCTGGATTGCGACGGAACATGTGTGGTCAGCTTGTTGACTCATTCTGATTATAAGAACGTCTTCATTGCAAAAAATATGTATTCTTCTTACCCGTTCGCCATTGTGGATAGCTTTTGAGAGCTCCTCGAGTCCTTTTATATGATTGAATGATATAGCTCGGGAAGACGGAAGGTGTAGGTAGACGTCGATGCTTTAACTACCCCAGGAGCCGGCTCGTCTAGCAATATGCTGTATGTATGTACAAAACAATTGGCGAATAGATAAATATGACGACGATATGTCTGGTAACGGAGAGCGTGTAGAGTAGCGAACTCGTGCCGTCGATCGAAGGGGAACGGCGAAGGATCGGCAGACGGTATCAACAGATTACCGAATGATGAAAACGATGGTCGAATCAGTCTGCATTGGCCGATCAGAAAGTAGAAAGAAATCGCGGTAGCTCCGTCACTGTTTGTCTTAATTAAATGAGCTTGTTGTAGCTTGTGGTCGTAGGTATCGAGTTGAGAGGCGGCTGGCAGGCTTGGCAAATACTTTGAAACGCAGGTAAATCACGTGATTCTGCCGCCATATCTATAAATATGGAATGATTCTACGTACGTCTCAACGTCTATACATAGTGAAAAAAAAAAAAAAACTACAAATAAAGAGAAAAAATCCGATATACGTCGGTTGAGAAATAGCTAGAAATGAAAGAAGATACACGAAACAAAATTCCACGTAGAAACGAGGTCCTGGGAATCACATCACAAGCTTAACTAAACAAAGCACCCCAAACAGGTAGTCCACTCGCATCGAGACGAGACAAGTGAGTGCGACATCCAAATATCAAATGTAAGCAGCAAAAAAAAACATTCGTCCCGTTTAAGCACCCTCACGGCTCTTGCGGTAGTTGGCCTGGAGATTCTCAATTAGCGACACTGTAAGAAGGAACTCGGAATGATGATGTACTCGCCTCCTGCTCGACTTGCAACGCGTCAACGGTGGGGGCCAGTTCGGAGAGAATCTCGTATGAGCGCTTGTGGTACTCAAGCTGGGCGGCAATCAGATCCGCGAGGTTTCTGAGTGGTTCCGGGGTATCAAGGACCTGTAAACAATTCACCATTAATCGCCGTTAACATAGGTTTAGTTCTGGGAGAGAGAGAGCCTACATTCTTCATCACACTAACAGCCTCCTCAGTCTGTCCCACAAACTCATCCTCAGCCTGCTCGATCTCAACGCGAGCTTCCTCCGTCAAATTGTCCAAGTCCCCACCAGCAGCAGCCTTCTTCTTAGCCTTGATAGAGTCGAGAGTAAGCCGAGAATTCTCAACATTGCGGCGCGCCTTGGACGCAAACGTCAAATTCGTGTTGAGCGTGGTATTCCATCCAGCCAAGAACCGGGACTGGATCTGGGCGTCCTGCGCCAAACGGGCCTCGCCGACCTTCTCCAATGCAAGCGCATATTTCTCTAGTGCGACAGCAAGAGGGTCTTCGCTGGGCGAGGTCTGGGCGATCAGCTGTGATCCCGTCAGGGACGCACGCGCAATAGCATGGCTGAAGGTCTTGGGCTGAGGCTTGGCAGACGGCGGCGCGGTCAAGGCAGCCTGCGCCTCGGCGGGAGAGGAAGCATGGGATAGGAGCTGGACCTTCTCGTTGATGGTGCGGCCAAGGTCATTGAAAGATTCCCGGATGTTGGGCGGGTAATCATAAGCCTCGTTTGAATATTGGGAGCTGTTGCAAGAAGCAATCCATAATATTTTTAGCATTGTTTCCCTTCACCACCGACATTGTGAAAAGGTATGTTACATACGTCACGGACAGAAGCTTCTGGTGGACCTGCTTCAGAGCATCAACGCGCTTCTCGAGCTCGAGATAATCGTCCGGCAGCTGCGTCTTCTCATCCGCAGTGCCGAGCTGCTCCTTGACAAATTGCTGCGTACGAGCCGCAAAAGGCGTGAACTGGGCGCTATACGCACAGATATCAGTCAGGTCAACGTGTTCAACCGAGCATGCCATCCCATCGACAACACACACGGCAAATAAGGAGGGCTCACTTTAAGTTCTTTCCAAAAGCCTGCAGTTTATCCATCTTGGTCAATTGGAACAGTCCGGATATAATTCGTGTGTAGTCTTCCAACGGGGTTTGAGCGATCGAGTGTGTAGCAGAAGGTGCGGGCGAGTTGTTTAGGTCAACTCACTGAGTCTCAGAAGCTGAAACCTGGGTGCCTGAGGGGTGAGGCAGCAGCCCCCACCAACAAAACCAACAACAACAGATAGTCAGATAATAATTAATAGTTATCATTTCTAGGCAGTTAAGCTGAGAATGTGCTAGATACTCCTACAAACTAGACCAGGCAATGATATGGAGGATACCGAACGATACATTGGCCGAAATCACCGATGAATTACATATACACATTCTTCTATCACATCTCAGATCCCATATCAGCATCAATATTCGTTACATCGTGCAACTCAAACAACGCCATGCAAGCATAAATCCACAATTGATAGCGCATAAAGTAAATCCATGTCCTTTCCTCGCATCCTACAAGTATCACTCACGTCAATGTCGCCATCATTGCACGAATAAGGCGTGAATCGCCGGCTATAGATATCAGCACGTTAGCTATGTTGCAGTTCACGAGGAGCAGTCCAAAACTCACGTCTTCGGTCTTTCTTCACTTCAAGGACTTCCTCCCTCTGTCCATCGCTCCGCTGGACAATCTTGTCTTTGATGATCTCCACGCCACCACCAGGATCTGCCAGTCGCTCAACCTGGAGCATTCTCCTTTCGTCCTCAAGAGCACGGATTTCTTCATTGACATCATGTGCCGAACGACGAGGCCGCTCAACCATGACAACAGGCCCAGAGCGGATCTCCTCTTCTCCACGTCGCTCAATAATCACCGGAGATGATGCCCGAGGATAATTGACGGATACCGATCGAGGTCGTGATTCCACGATCTCCGGACTCTCGAGGAACCGCCCGACACGGACCCGAGAGGGACTCCGGTAGCGGTACGGAGACGTGGATTCCTCAACATACAAGCGTTCGGTGCGCACCGGGGAGGGGGAAGCAATGACGACACGCTCGACCAACTCCCGTTCCCGCACTGGAGGGGATGGCGATTCGTACCTTCGGTAAACAATATCTACGAACAGTTAGTGCATATACAGTGCATCAAAGTGAACAACGCGGTTAGATAAGCTCACTGTCGGATCGACGGCGTATGTCCCTGCTTAGGCTCACCAACTGGTCGATGAGTTCTTTGGAAAGTGCTTTCTGGATGATAATGACTCGTTCCTAGACATCAATAAAGGGTCAGAACATATGGCACCAAAAAAAAAGGGACAGCACTAGTGCTTTCCATCACACCTCTTCAATATACGGATATCCCAGCTCCTGAACCGCCCGAGGGTGCACCAGACGCTTGGGCATCTTCGTCTTGCCCTTTCGCGGGTACGGCTTTTCCTTCTCGACGATCTTCTCCTTGACTATTTCTTCTCTAACCAGGGGCCGCCTATTTCGTTCACGGAAATGACGAAACTCCTCATCCCCGTAAACATCAGGCTCAGCAATATCAATCTCTTCGTACTCGTCGCGCTCAACGAACCGACCCGATGACGGTCGTCGTCGATATGACGGGCTACGACGCACACCACTAATAGGAGGAGCGCGCTCAATTCTGCGCGCAGGCTGTCTGTCAAATGTATCCAGAGAAGACTGCCGTCTCAACAATCTCGGTGGGCGAAACGGCTCATCATGGTCCCGACTAGTGCGGTGGTGGACCAACGGGCCCGAACCACGAGTAGCATAGAAATCATCCTCCTCCACAAAACGCTCTCTGCGACGGCCTGGTGGTGGCCCATAGCTGACATCATCCTCGACCACGCGGCGCTCAAATCGGTCATCGTATCGATCACTTCCGCGGTTGTACCGTCTTTCAGGGGCAGGCGGTGGTGGAGGAGCTGGCGGTCGTGAGCGTGAGCGTGAGTGTTCCCTAGGCGGGGGGCCACGATACATGCGCTCGTCGCGCTCACGTGTGAATCTTTCTGTGTCCCATCGTCCTCCACCGCTTTGGTAGCTATCGGTGGTGGAGCTGATGTCCTCGTAGGTAGGCATGTTCCTTAGCTTAAGCCTTAACGTGGCTGATTATTGTTTTTGGTCTGATCTGATCTGATCTGATCCGTAATCTATAAACAACTCGAGCCACGGGTGTGACTTGCGATGAACCGTGGATGAGCCGCTGACCGTCTCCGCTGACGGTAGCAGAAGGGCGGTTCAGGCGGGACGCTCAGCCTGCTCAGGTCAATGAGGGGCAAGCAAAGGGGAAGAGACGAAGGTTAATCCAGGAAGCCAGTCCACCTTTTGTAGAAGAGAAGAAGAAAATAAATGAGATGCTGTTCAGTTTATTAATAGTATATGTTTCATCCCTGGTGCAAGATCAAAGTAGAAGCAGAAGAAGAAGAAGCAGAAGAAGAAGACGAAGACGAAGAACGAGTGACGCACGAGTCGTTTCAGGACTAGGACTATCTGGGCCTAGTGCGGCTGCCTGATCGCGAAGGCTGACCAGTGACCAGTGACCATTTGCCCTCAAGACAGAACAGCTGCTTCTGCCAGCCGGAAGACGGGGATTTATTCGTTTATGGTCTCTCTAGGTTGCGTATCCTGCGTGGGTCCCGGTCTTATGCCAGGGACAGCTTTCTTTATGCGTTGTTGCAGTGTAGCTGGCTAGCTAGCTATAGCTTATTATTGGAGGGGTATAGGGGTATCTCATTATCATTCATAAAAACCAAGGAAAAAAAGAAAAAGTACACCAGCGTTGACACCTCAGTAAATCCCAAAAAGCCCTAGTATCAGCTTCTCCACAAGCCATCGAGCAAGCTGGCCCGCAACCGCCAGAGCAACAGCCCACAGATACCCGCAGTCCAGCAGGATATAGAGCGCCTCGATATTATTCAGCAGCACCAAGTGTGTGGAGGCCGTGCCCAGGGAGAGATACGAGAGCAAAGAGGGCAGATCAAACGCGGAGAGAAGCGTTGCAAACCCATTGCCGAAAAATGATGCTGCCGATATGCTGCCCCTACTCTTTACGGTAGCTTCACCGTTCATCGACGACAATGACGGCTCGCCGGGATGCGTCGTGGCAGAGTATGACAGGAACGCTGAGGAAGTCGCAGTTACCAGAACTTGATGTAGCATCGTAGCGGCAGGACTGTCGGCAGTCGTAGTACCTTCTTCGGGAATGGTGTCGTCCTCCTTCGATCCCCATATCACCAGGAGTATCGGGAACAGCTTGGCGCAGCTACTGACAAATAGAGCCGTGCTAACGGCATTCGCGCTCGGAGGAGACGGCGGCGGCAGTGCCTGAAGTTGTGCTGGAGACGTCGACACACGCCGTAATTGTGCTGTTGTTGGTTGTGACGCGTCAGGGGGCCAGAACGACGGAGGATTGTTGCTATTTTTGTTGTTGTTCATCAAAATATCTTGGCTAGAAGACGATCGAGTAACGTGAGTGGAAAGAGACGTCGACGCAGTAGGTGTTGTCGGAGACTCGTTTGTGCCATCTCCAGGCGCAAGTGAGGAGGCTGTCTGGGAGCGTTTCGGTATTATCGACGCTCCAAGCCGCACCACCAAGTGATGCGCCAGCGTCGCAAGTGCATTGAGCGTGAGGAAAAAGAGGTATTGCACAATGATTGGCGAGGTAGACAGCGAGGTCGAGGCGAGGGTGGAGGATTTCTCAATGCGCGCCCACGTCAGATAGACATCGAACAGAAGCAGGAGCACTCCGAGGCGTATGATCGAGCGCTACAATACAATACAACCCCATGTTAGAGAGTGATGCGAACACAGAGAGAATAAAAAAGAGCAATGCATCCACTCACGTCGAATTTCTTGTCATCCCTTCCTAACCGATTGAACAGCAAATGCCGATAAACCTACTCACAACCCGCCCAGCCCTTCAAGTAAGCAATCTAATTAATTGGCAAGACACCATCGTTACGTTCAGTGCACATACCTGAGGCTTTATGAGCACCAAGTCAATAAACAAGACCACATTGTCGTGTTCGACGTATTTGTCGGCGAATCGCTTGCAGCGCGGACATTGGGTAAGTCGCACGCCTTTGCCGAGAGCGCGGTCGTCGGCTTTGCTGTAAGACGTGTAGAGCTGCGACACGGGGTAGGAGCACTCGATGCAAATTGGCATTGTCACGACATGGTAGTGGCAATGCGACCATACCTAGGTATCGTGGTGGATAGGATGTCGTGGATGTGGATGTACCTAGGTACTTTGTTATGTGGATGTCTGCGGTTGGACTTTATGTGAACTGCCTGAGGCCGCGAAATTGGCCTTGTCATCAACCTCCATCCATAATGGTGATTTTGCTGCAATGGAAATTGTTTCAATTTCTGCTCTTGCTTATTTAGTAAAGAATTATACGATATGCAATGGTTTTCATAATATAAACATCGATATATACATTGATAAGTATATATATTTACGTCCCTAGATATTCATTATACGCCCTTCATGAGAGGGAATTATATTCATCAAGCATCTGTCCAATTAGTGTCGATTATCAAGCGTGAAGCTTTCGAGATCGCTTTCCAACTCCAACAGCCCCTGCGCCCATCGTTTTTGCGGCTTCTCAACAGTTACAAAGCGTCTTTCATGATTTGCATACTGCGTTGTCTGTTCATTAACCCAGTCACTGCCGCTAGCAGTTGCTCCCTATCAAGGAATGAGCTTCATATTTTCTTTCGTGCACTGTTTGGAGCTTAACTTACCGTGTCAGAAGATTCTGAGCTGGGTTTATATGGCGGACCGCGCCCAGCTTCACCCCTACGAATCCACGCAAATTCGCAGCCATTTGCAATTGTCTCAGCGGACTGCCATCCTGTCAGGCGAGCCAGATTTCGGAACGTCGACACAGTCCACGCTCGCTGCGTTGAGTCATTATATTGCACCGCTGCCACGTACAGATTGATCGAGACTTCAATCCACGCAGCACCCAAATTCGGGTTTATGCTGCCTATTTCTTGCGTGTCCATTTGCGGATAGTAAAGCCCAGCAGCTATCTTCCCAATCGTCTGCGCAAAATGCTCGCATGTCGAGGCCGATGTTACGGCGGCTATCATCGCCGCCGGCGGCATGCTAGGATGCAAACGGTTGAGCATTATCCTGCCAGTGTAGTAGTATCCCCAGAGCACCGCAATCTTATGAGACCCATATTGCAAGGCTGGGCCGAATGGTGAACTGATAGGCGTGGTAGTGCCCTCTGGCAAAGGCGCAAATTCCTCTCCTAGCTGGTTCTCGTAGTATTGGTAGGCAGCTAGGATACTTTCCCATTCGGCCTCTGCCTCTTGGATTGTTGTTGTGTCTTCATCTGTCTCCGGGAAATCTGCATATGGTGGAGACTCACCCATTGTGGTAAAAGCAACAGGTGCCGCACTGGGGCCTGCTGTTGGCATCATGCCGTACATGGGCTTTTCTTCGGAACCCGTGTGTGTGGGTGGTGGCTGAGTGTTTATTATTAGCGTGCGCCCAATCGTGCGTCCCCTTTGCATTTTCGTAAGAAAATTGATACGTACCTTGTTACTGCCATGAGACGGTCTCAGAGGTCCCGCCGGCATCCCAGCTGGCGGCCCCCGAGGCCCTCCCGGAGGTGTTTGTGTCCCAAAACGACCTAGAAACTTGAAAAAGCCAGAATGAGGGCGCCATTCTCCGCCAGAAGCCTCGAGGCTTTTAAGTTTTCTCTTTCGGTCCCGGTACCCAAAATCCATCATGCGAGCCATGAGGAGTACGAGGTGGTCAAAGCTGCCATATAACGCACCTATCTTCCCAAGACCAGCACGAGGAGGACACTGATCCCACCGCTCATAGGGAGTACTGGGTGATTATCAGCAACTGGGCACTTGCCTATATAACTTAAAGAAAGGGCCATCATACTGTAGTCTGTTGCCGCTGATCAAGCTCTGGAAAAGATCCTGTTTGCAGTACCACCAATACAAGTCACACTGGAGTCTGAAATTATCAATATCCTTTCTCGAGAAGTGTTTCCTTCTGAACCTCGGATAGCTATCGACGTGCCCTATTCGATCAAAATCAACGGCTTTGCCGCTCATGACTGAAACGACATTTGCGTCTACTTCCAACTCCCTTTCTGCAAATGGGTCATCCTCAGCGTAGGTAAGAGGAGGAAATGCATCATATGGACCCCACAAGTGCTGTTTCTGTGACAGTATGCTTCGCCGGTAAGCTCTAAGATCTCTGGTGATCCCGACAAAGTCAATCTCCTTCAAAAGTTGTGCCGCGCCTGCAACATGGCTGTCCCATTTTGCATGCTCTCCTGCAGTAACTTCGTAGAAGGCAAGAAGAAGCGTCGCGGCGAGTGTAGCCACTTGCTTGCGCCGTGACGGTAAGCCAACGGCCCTTGAAATCTTTCTCAAAGCATACTGGTAATGCTTGAATGTAACTATAAAATTATTTTCCTGCAGTTTGGCAATATGGAAACTGCTCATGGCTAAGATTGTCTGAAGCAAGGCGGGATGCTGGAGGGCCTTCAGAGGCATTACGTAGGTCCATAAGCCCTGCTGCGACGGCGGCACAGGCCCACTGATGAGCGTCGTTGCGTTTGTATTATGTCGCTCCCAAATCGACAAAGAAGGGCCAGTGGCATGGATGAAGTGCACCCAGATTCGCGCAGTTTTGGGGTTGTTTAGTGGTGACGAAGTCATGGAAGGACGATACGATGCAAGGATATTCGGTTCATTAAGATATGTATTATACGACCGAATTGCATCTTGGTGCGCCGAGGCCATGATGAGATTTAACTGATTGAAGCCCTCTTCGCCAGTGGTATACACTAGCTCATCGTCTGAATCAACATCGTAGTAGTCGTCCTCCACAGCATCAGGTGAATATAGTGGATCTTCGGGATTCCCTGAGTAATAGTAAGACTGAGCTTGTTGAAAGGTGTTGTCAGTGTAAAGCCCGATGGTTCCCGCAAGTCCCTGGTTATGCTGACTGGCCAGGCCTGAAGGATGCCCTAGTCTGGCCATCTCTCCATATGGGTTTGCGGGACCATGGCCAGCTTGATAGCCGTCCTCAAAGGTGTTACTACTCCCACGAGGCACAGTGGCCTGGGCTTGGGCAACATATCTGTCCGCATTGATTGGGATAGGCAGCTGAGAAACGGGCTGCCCCAGTTGCCATGGTTTGTTTTGGCTTGGGATAGAGGCATACTGCACGGGTGCCGGTGGTTGGGCATGTTGCGGAGGCGGAACATGTGGCAGCCGCGGTGCGAGCAGGCGCTGCTGTGGATTCAGAGCTTTGCCATAAAGCTGATGCTGCTGCTGTTGGAGATGTTGTTGTTGTTGTTGTTGCTGTTGTTGTTGCTGCTGCTGCTGCCGCGGCACCAAAGTCACGGGGACTTGCAGGTTGGCAGGCACCGCCGGATCGTAACCCACGCCCAGAGCGCTTTTGAAGACGACTCTCTGCGTGTATCCCTCGCACTCGCGCTTGGCCTTGATGCAGTTGTTGCACCGCGGCTTCTCTTCCCCGCACTTGATGCGCCGTTTCCTACAAGCTGTTGGTTCAGTTGTCAGTCAATACATTCCCGGTATACTGGGTATTAATTGTTCGCGGCATGTGCCCTACTCAAGCATCCTGTCTTGGTCCTCCGTTTGGGGACTCTGTTGGCCAGCTGCTTGTCCGGCTGCTTGTCTGGCTGGGGTGCAGATTCAGCTTTCTTCAGCTGATCGTCCCCACCAGAACGTGCGCCGCCGCGATCTTCCATCGGCTCCAGCCTAGTTGGCTATGGCTGCTGCTTCAACGGAAAGCAGCGCAAACCAGACGGCGATGGGAAAATCTCACGAGAATGCTCCAAGAAGAGCAGAAAGATCGTTTTCCAGAATGGGCGGCCGATGCATACTTCCATCTATCCGTAAATCCATACATGCATGGCGCAGAATCCTGGTGGAGTCGTGTGCTGAGAGCTACGAACCCAAGAAGTTAGAACAAACTAGCCTCCACTCTAGCCGTTGCTTATGTGCACGGCAATCGACTGACTCGATTTTACTCCAGGCTTATATGTGTGTCGGTTATAGAAATATATATACTTGTGTGCGTACACCTTTTCAACCATGGCTCCAGGCCGACAGATACATAGCTACCCGGATAACTGGAACAAGGCTAACCTTGGGTACCGACGGACCAAACCAAGAGACGCTTTTCTTTGTTGTCCGTTGCATACCTAGGTACGTAGAAGTCTATTAGGGAATGAATGCAACCAAGAAATGCAAGACCGAGGGTATCTCCAGCATAGATACATCTAAATGCAGATCATTTGCTGCCACGCACTCCAAAAATATTAGCATCAAGGCAGTATTTCTTCTAAAGTATATGCTCCCACAGGATCACTGTGCTTGAGCCATGTCTTCGATCGGCAGGTGGAACTCATCGAGCACGACGCAGTCGAATTCCATGAGCCGACCGTGGTAGTTGAAGTACTCGAGCACCTTGTCCGTAGTCGTCACCATCTATCGAAGCGTTGGCAGATTCTGATTGGATAGAGCAAATTACTAAGTGAAGGACTCAACACAGAGCAACTCAGCAATATGTGTATGGAACTAGGTCTATTTGTGCACCCCCCCCCAAAGACAGCTATCTGGCAATCTTCATCACTTATATACACAAAATCCCATACAAATGACATCAGTAAATTTGGCAATCTGTGTTCAATGAGAACATTCTCGATATAGCCATCATATAGGCTTGTAGAACTGATTTATAATGCCTAATATCACATCGATATGTGAAGTCAATTCTCGAAATTTCTTGATAGTCAATGCTTCGCCAATTATCCGAATTAGGTTTAGCGCACCTAATTTCTAACACCATCAGCGGGTCACGTGCCGTCGTCAACGCCCTGAACGCCACGTCGGGAACCGTCCCCAGCTCGGGGAATCGAGCCACGAGGTTGGGTAGAATATGCTTGAACTCGTGCTCGATATTAGCCGCGTTAGCTTAGGTCGGCTCGATCACTAGCACATGCGTCTTCCTGCTCGTAAAGAGCTTGAGAAGCGGCTCCTCCGCCGACAGCGAGCGCCGTAGAACGACAAACACGGCAGGCGAAGGATGTTGTGGTCGTACATGCGTTCGACGACGTAGTAATGGTCCTTGTACTTGACCATCAGCTTGGATGCCAGGAGCACCAGATTGTCAAAGTCGTGCCGGTAGTACCAGGACGAATACTCGCGGAAGCGGTACTCGATAATCACTGACTCGGTCTCACCGACCACCACGCCCGCCATCTTCAGTGGGTTCTTGACCGTCTTCTTCTCCCACTCGCAGTCGAGCCCCTAGATATACCCGCGGTCGTCGATCAGCATCTCGAACTCAAAGATGATATGTCCGAAGCCCTTGGTTGCCTTGTGGGCAAACATGATCTTAGCGATGTTATCCAGGGGGATGCCATAGAGCGAGTCCAGGAATAGCAGTACATCAGCACGCACGTAGCAGTCTTGCGCTCTTCTCCGACAGTAGAACTGGCCAGGGTTCTCTTGCACGGCCTTGGCTCGCTGCTTCTTTGCATTGCGCCGGTCCGCGGCCTCGTAATCCTGGTTAGGAACGGGATCCTCGGTAAGTTGCTCGCGGATCCATGTATTGAGCTGGAGCAGGCGTGTCGACATCCTTGCTGAGTCCTGGATGTCGAGGAGTGGGCAGCAGCAGTGGAAGTTCTCGCGGCTTATCGTGATGTACGTGAAGAAATTCCCTCCGACGTCCACCACCTTTTGGTGTTTGGAGCATTTAGAGACAGCAATCTCTTGCTCGATGGCTCGTCTGGCATTGGCTAGGCTGTGGCCTGAACTAGAAGATCATTAGCTTGTGAATCAATTAGAATGTGAAGCATGTAGTACCTCATTTAATGCTGCCCATATCGAACTTTGTCGAATACCTAGGGCACTGAATATTGAGGCATAGATTCCTATTCCTATGAAGTCCGATGCTCTTCGAACTAACACCACATGAGATGGTCCGTCGAGCGGAGTCCGACGTAAAATTAAGAAGCAAGTTGCAGCGAGAAACAGATAGTCAATAGGGAAGAAAAAAGTAGCTTATGGCCAGGAGTGTGGCAGAATTATGGAAAGTAAAAAAAGGACTTTTCTAATCGTAGATAAGCTGATACATATATGTCCAGAGGAGTTTCGCACTCCATTGAGATAATAGATTTTGTAGTAATAGAACCTACTTTGTTACTGTAGCGATAGCTGAGCCGATTGACAGGAAAACCGTTTCTGACGCTCCTCTGCCTGCTTCAGCTGACTTTTTTCCAGCTCATATGCTCATAACGCGGCCAGTGTTCGAAGCTGCTCGCTTGTCTCTCCCAGAAAAAGTATTATTAGGCGAAGTATTTCAAAAAGCAAATAAAACTGGCAGAATTGATTGGGTTATAACCCCTGTAAAAAAATCGTACTAACATAATTACCGGGCTCACCCATAGTAAATCTCTAGGCACACCTTCAGAGTGCTGGCGTCCTGTTGGAGAGGCAGGCTGCAGACCGCCCACGAATTTAGCACCGTCATTGGCCAAAGCCCGGCTAGACAAAATATTCTGCCGGCCGTAACAGAAAAATTTCCCAGCGTTGATTTTGAACATCTCTAACCAATTAACGCCATATCGTTTACAGACGCGAACCGTCAAATAAATACGGTGCTCCGATTTCCAGGAGCTCCCGGCGGTTCTGTTGTTTTTCACCTCTCTGTAGCATACAAGCCGGAGCCAATTGCAGCCATGTTCGCTGTTCCCGGCTGGTCCATCTCGACCTCCGATCTCAAGTCGCAACAGGAAGACTCGCCGTCGAAGCAGAAAGAAACGGCAGCCGTGTCTACCGAGGCGAACACGAATGGAAAAGCAGCGAGTCATCCAAGTGCTAAAAAGAGGAAGAGAGGGGATGGCGTCACCAAGTCCAACGTGGATGAAATGTTCCGCCGTCACATTGAGGGTCACGTGGAATCGAAGGGGAACAAAAAGAAGAACAACAACAAGAAGAATAAAGATCAACGAGAGGACAGGAAACAAGATACGAGCAGCAATAATATAACTGAAAAAGAGAAGAATCATGTTGCAGGTGACTCTGCTCACGCAGAGGAAGCTCGCCTAAGCAAAAAGCAGAAAAAGAACAACCGCAACCGAGAGACACAACAGAGTAACAGAGATACGCCAAAAGCTACCACGACGACTGATGATGCTCCAGCCCTTGAGGCTGTTCAATTGCCTCCCTCAATCCCGCCTGCAACAGTAGCCAAACTCACGCCGCTCCAGCAAAAGATGCGCGATAAGCTCGTGTCAGCTCGCTTCCGCCATCTCAACGAAACCCTCTACACCACCCCCTCCAAACAAGCCCTTGCAATGTTCGATGCCAATCCCGAACTATTCGCAGAGTACCACGCCGGGTTTTCCCAGCAAGTAAAGGACTCCTGGCCCTCGAACCCCGTAGATGGATACATTGCGGCCGTCCAGAAACGAGGCGCACAGCACGACAAAAGAAATTCCAACAAAAAAGATGGCCAGAGCACGGCTGGACTGCCACGCAGACCAAACGGGCTATGCACAATTGCCGACTTGGGCTGTGGCGATGCGCAATTTGCGCGTGCTCTAACCCCATCGGCTAAGAAACTGCAAGTCAAACTGCTCAGTTACGACCTGCAAGCACCCGATCCTCTAGTCACCAAAGCAGACATTGCAAATCTCCCGCTGACGGATGGGAGCGTCGACATTGCCATCTTTTGCCTCAGTTTGATGGGCACGAACTGGGTATCATTCGTCGAAGAAGCCTGGCGCGTACTCCGCAGCGACGGCAAAGGCGAATGCTGGGTCAGTGAAGTCAAGAGCCGCTTTGGCAAGGTAACTCGCAAAAAGGCCCAGATCGGACTGAAAAGGGCGGACATGTCAGACGCACAGAAGAAGAAGAACAGCAAGAAAAACAAAAAGAAGAAGAAAAACGGTGACTCTGACGATGTTGATGACGATGACGATGAGGACGAAGAAATCTATGCGGAAGACGCTCCACAAAATCTAGCAAGCAACAGCGGCGACGACACTGACATTTCCGCGTTCGTGGAAGTGTTCAAGTCTCGGGGCTTCATGCTCAAGCAGGAGTCCGTGGACAAGTCGAACAAGATGTTTGTCAAGATGGAATTTGTGAAGGCTGGCGGTGCACCGACAAAGGGCAAATATGCCGGTGTGACGCCAGCACGTGGAGAAAAGCAGGCTCCCACGCAGACTAAGAAGAAATTCATTGACTATCATCATGACGACGAGAAGAGCAAAGGCATGACTGCTGAACAGGAGGCTAAGGTTTTGAAGCCATGTGTATATAAGATTCGATAGGCTTCTGTTTACGTATTTCTGGCGGCTTATCTTATCACGAAAAGAGAATTCATGGATCAAGATGTTGTATAGTGATGTAGCTAAAAAGATTCTTCGTGACTACATATCATCTTTTTTTGACAATGATAAGAAAAGAACGGTGTATTCTCGTCTCTAATTTCCACCCAACTGACTAACTGCACGGCCCATCTCCTCCTCGCCGTAAATTCGGAAGCCTTTCTCTTTCGTGACGCTGGCAAGCTGCACATTCTTAGCATCCAGTTTCTCCTCCATTACTTGCTTCAAGGTCTTGAGCACAAGTGTCTCCGCTTCAGCGAGGGTGAGGGATCGGTGATACTCGTTCTGCAGCTCGGCCTGGGCACCCTCACTACCGGAGCCGATGGCCTTTGCATCGTATCGGTAAAATGTCCCGGAAGGTTCGGCGTGATATCTGGTGACAGGAGGATCAGTTTATTCATTCCGCGCTTGATCTATTGAAGGAAAAAAAAAAAAAAAAAAAAAAAAAAAACTTACAGCTGTGGCCCATCCTCATCATATCCAGCAATCAAAAGTGCCACACCAAATGGTCGACTCATAACACTCTCTTCGCCCTCAGCTCCCTCACCGAATCTCAGCGCCAAATCGCAGATGGCTTGTGTACAACTCTCGACGCGAAGGGACTCGGAGAAATGAAAGGCATGGTTCTGGCACTCCACCCGCGCATGTTCGATCATAGACCGTGCATCCGCCTGCAGACCGGACATGGCGCAGCCAATATGTTGGTCGATTTCGACAATCTTCTCGACAGAGGACGTTTCGAGCAGCGATGAAGTGACACGTTTCTCGACTCCAAGGACAACGCCTTCCGACGTAGCTACCTGTTTACCTGCCCCATTAGCAGCTGTAATTATGCCAATAATGACGAATGGTTGGAGTTGCGGGGGTGGACATACGCCGATGGCTGTGGAACCGAGCTTGATAGCTTCCAAGGAGTATTCGACCTGGAACAGACGACCTTCGGGGGAGAAGGTGCTGCGAACGAGTGTCAGTTAAGCTCAGAGACAGTCCGTAGCGTAGCATGCATACTTGATTCCGCGGTCTAGACAGAGCTGTTAGATGGGATTCGTGACATTCAGTTTGAGCTGGGTCAGCAGCTTACCGTATTCTGATCGCGCAATAAACATATTGTAGCGGTTATCTGTAGCGGTTATCTGTAGCGAAACTCCTATCTGAAAGGGCAGGTCAAGAGTGAATCCAGGACGGTGAGAGGCGAATAGTGGTAGCAGTGGTAGATGTGTTCAGCAGCAAGCAAGACAGGTTGGTGATGTTGAATAATCAGCTTGTCGAGCTCAAGAGTTCAGAGCTGTCGTTCATACGCAAACCGCCGGTGCCTGAGGGCCACGCTAGGCCAAAACGGGAACCGCATATATTTTGCAACAAGAAGAACAAGCCTCAATTTACACTTCACTTCCATTGACCACATTATAATTTACCTAATTTATTCCAGCGACGTATCCTTGCTTATGAACAGAAGAGAGCTAGGCGTTGGATTCTCCTTTACAGCTACCTATGTATCTCGCTATGTCAATATTGATACGTCCTACTGACTACGTTACAAATCAACTTTTCTCGAAGAGAGCATGAAAAACAACAAGACTGTTCAGCTAGCTCGTCACTAAGACTACTGGAATCGTCTGTTCTTGGTGATTAAACGAACGAATTGGCACCATATCAGACCTCCTGGTATCGCCTTACACGCACTGAGCATAGTACGGATTCTCCGTCTGACAAGCATACGGTGCTTCACAGCTCGTGGGACCGGTCCATCCACTGCCACCACACTGGCCCCAGTGCACCTGGCCAGATGCGGAAGATGGTTGACTGCTAGTCGTGGTCGTGGTTGCGCCCGACGATGGTGTGGTCCCGTAGTTGGCGGCCACAATGTTGGCCTGGACAGAATTCTCAGTGGCATCCGATGGATAGCCCGAAGTCATCACGCCTTCATAGAATGTGCCCTCGGCGCCGTGGCTATTATCACCGCCAATACCAAGAATAATAGCGCCTTCCTTGTGCATGGGGTTGTAGCCAGAGGGGCGACCGCCGGAGTAGAATGTCGACAATGAACCAGATGCAGCGTTCCCACCACGGATCGCCCATTGGTTTGCCTCTCCCTTAACAACCGCGGTCACAAAGCGGTAGGAAATAGACGGATCACCCGTGTTTTTGCCTGCACTGGCGCCTGAGAAGAGGCCGTTTTCAAGGTCGGCCATGATCCAGGGGCCATTGCCAGAGCCCGTGCCCCAGGCATTGCAATCGCCAAAGTAGATAGCTTCCATATGGCCAGCGCCTGTGTCGCGGCTGCTGGTTTCAGCGTTACCATAATCGAAGCAGCAGCCGCCATTATAATGTGTTCCGTCAAAGATGGCATATAAGCCCTCTGCCCCGTCCCGGGTAGCTGTACCGTTGGCAGCATTGTTGCGGTAGCCATCACCGGGAGCAATATAAACTCCATATACCTTGTGCCCGCCTAAATAAACAGGTGCAGAAGCGGCATTCGCAAGATTGTCATAACCATTAGCCCCAGGGCCACTGAAGCCACCAGGAGGAGCCGCCGTAAGATGGTTTCCATGGTCGGACTGGTCGTAAATGGTAGAAATAAGACAAGTTGTCCCCGAACAGAAGGAGTCTTGAGCAGCAGAATTTGCAACTCCACCAGCAGATAGGGGTGAGATATTGGTTGTAGCACTGTCAGAGCTGCGTATCACTTGGTAGAGCGGGCCATCGTAAGAGCTATATAGGGCACGAGTGCTGCTGTGCGCCGCGACGCAGGGAGTGCCGCCGGAGGAGTAGATGTCGCATGGTCCAGCAGTGACTAGGGTGCCTGTTGCGATGAGGCACAAAGAAAGTACGCATGCGTGCTTGAAACTATGTCCTGAGGGCATGGTGGCTCACTCGTCTCACTACTGTATACCTCGGTACGCACTAGTAGTTACTGATGATAGGTTTTGGCAGCAATCGAAGCAAAGAGCACTACGCGGATTTTAAAGCATATACGATATGCCAGCATATTGATGTCTTTCAAGGCCCTAAGTCTATGAAGCTATTAGCCGACCAAACGAGAGCGTGGAAATGCATTTTATCCGCTCAACCTTCAATTAATCTATAAATCCTGGGAAGAACAAGTTTCAGAGGTGGATTAACGAATGAGGGTATCCTGCATAACGAGCAATGTAACATAACCGAGTTAGTAAACGTGCAAGTTGAATGAGGGGCTCCTGACTGCAGAAGGTCTCAGATCTTCAAGGCGAATCGATGTCCCAACCCGAGTGAAATCAGGGTCGATCTCGCAAGGATATTTGAAATATTCTGGGAAAGGATCGGTTAATTCTTGATGTTAGATCATGTACATACTGTAATTGCAGCTCGGATATTTATTTCCTGCTACCAAGGCCACTACCGATATTCCGCAAGAGAAGTCTCATGATATGATGAGACACGCTTTCCGGGGGTAGTTTAGGCGAAGAGTCTGGCGGAAGTCAGCGGTTGTAAATGAGGGTATCCAAACATTGACTTTTGGTTTATGCCAGTTTCTGCGTTGGCTGATGACATGGATATGCAGCTCTCATTTTCGTTCGAGGGCGGAGGCAACGAAGTGCGCTGATCTTCGCATCTCCCATATACATACATACTCGAGCTAATACGAGGAGAGATCGGATGGATAAACGTTGACTCTACCATTTGCTTCGGTCAAGCTGCGAGATGGATGAAGTATGCAGTAGACTGGTATAATCATAACATCACCTAGCTATTCAACTGAACATGTCCAAGATCCCTGGTGAAGAACACAGGTGGTCAAGACATAAGTGCACGCCACCGCGATCATCCATATCACCAGAAGGCTCCGGACCAGTGATCACAGAGAAATAGAACCACTCCGCGAGCCATCTCTCCAAGTTTCGATGTCGTGGATAAGAAAAAGAGCACCGAAGATGAAGATGCAAAGTGTGTTGTTTCTACCAAAATAAGATTAGTGCCGGGGTAGAGATGCGCTAGGCCCGAAACAGAACCCCATACACAAGTTTGAAGTTGGACCTTGGAGGTTGTCAATCAGTCATATTACGCTCGCAGATAAGTTTCGCTCAATTTCCATGCTCCTCCGAGTCGTCGACGCCGCAGTTGTTATCCAAGGCTATGTCCGCCAATGATCGCCGTGCTGCCAGCTACAACATAGGCGGCGGTACACGACCCCGCGTCGCTTCCAGGCGCGCTGCTGGCGAAAGCGAGTACAGGGCGTCTTCTCGACGAGGAGAAGACAATATCATCAACTCACCGCTGCTTTCTGAAAAGATGGATCACCTCCGCAGCAGCACTTCCACTGCGAGAGGTGCGCACAGAGAACCCGTGAGCAATGCAATTGACCGCCGAACGGAACGGACAACGGTTACGACGCGCGACAAAATCCACGTCAAGACGCGAAATCCAGTCAAGGAGTCCCCGAGTGCTGGCAATCGTGGAGAATTCGAGAGATCAAGGTCTAAGAAAACAGCCTCGCCTCCTCCACGGAGGAAGGAGAAGGACACTGGAGACGGTACGCATAGCTACTAATTCATTGGCGGCACTGCTATGAAGGCATATATACCTGACTGCGAGTGAATAATATATCTAGTGCCATGGATCCCTCAAGCTGCTTTGATTCCTCACTCTGCTGCCCCTCTCGCGAGTCGGGTTTCAGTACCTCCTCTGGCATCACTTGCTCCGCAAACGCTCGAACCTATATCGTTCAAAGAATTGTCTATGGATGAACAAGAGAATGCCATTTTACAGGACATCCTCTTTGTATTCATGGGTTATGAGGGCCAGTATATACGCTATCACACATCGTACGATCCATCAGTGGAAAAGGACAGGCTAGTTGGTCCATCGTTTCAGATCGGACCGGGCTTAGATCCCAGTCTGAAGGATTTGACAATCTCGATGCTGAAAATGGCTACACATTACAGCGCTTTGGAAGCATTCGTAGATGTGCTAAGTCAACCAGATTACGGGGCAGTCAGCCACGCCTTGTGTGCAGCCATTCGAAAGCTCCTGAAAGATTATCTTATCCTCGTAGCTCAGCTCGAGAATCAGCTTCTCAACAACCCGAATTTCACCTTACACGTTCTTCACCTCCAGACCATGCCGACAAGCCAGAGCTTAGCGCAACTGCATTCGCTGAGTCAAGAGTTGCTTAAACGCAATAAGCTACTTGATCAAGATCTTGACGAATCAATCGACGATTTCGATGATGTTGACAACATTCTCGAGCAACTGAAGGAAGGTGGCGATCTTGTACCAGGCAGCATGTCAAGCAAGAGGATTTGTAAAGGCGGCAATGTCCTGGGGCTTCTGACGGAACGGCTAGCTACGTTCTCCGGGGATCCCGCAACGAAGACACTCCTACAGACATTGCTTCGAGAGGCTAGCAGGCCATATATGACCATGTTGAATGAATGGTTGCACCATGGTGAAATCAGGGATCCACACAGCGAATTCTTGATTAAGGAACAGAAGTGGATTAAGAGAGAAAAACTCGAGGAAGACTACACTGACGAATACTGGGAGAAGCGGTACACGATTCGCGATAACGAGGTACCACCACAGCTTGAAAGCGTCAGGGATAAAGTGCTGCTTGCCGGAAAGTACCTCAATGTTGTACGGGAGTGTGGAGGGGTGGATGTCAATAAAGCCGTCAAAGATATTCCGAAGACCTTCGATGATCCCCGCTTCCTAGACAACGTGAACAATGCTTATGCTTATGCAAACGCCTCACTACTAAATCTTCTCCTATCCGAAAACTCCTTAACTACTCGTTTCCGTTCGTTAAAACACTACTTCTTCCTCGACAGATCCGACTTCTTTTCTTACTTCATGGAACTAAGCGCTTCTGAGCTCCGCAAAGCGGCAAAGAATGTGAACGAGAGCAAGCTCCAGTCCCTTCTTGACTTGGTTCTTCGACAACCGGGGAGCATTGCGGCCTCAGACCCTTTCAAAGAAGACGTCAAAGTGAAAATGAACAAAATTGGCCTGACCAGGTGGCTGATGCAGGTTGTCAGCGTCTCTGGTATCGACCAGGACAATCCGGATGGGGGAATTGAGAAATATCAAACGCCCAGCACTCAGCCAGCCGAAGACGAGAAGGATATTATTGGATTCGACGCCCTTGAACTAGACTACATGGTGCCGTTCCCATTGTCGCTTGTAATTAGTCGAAAGACGGTCTTGAGATACCAGCTTATATTCCGGTATCTTCTGTCGCTACGACATCTAGAAAACCTCCTCGTCACGTCCTGGCAAGACCAACAAAAAGTGCTCGGGTGGCGGCATAAGTCGTCTGACCGAAGACTGGAAATGTGGAAGCGAAGAGCATGGACTCTTCGTGCCAAAATGCTGGTATTCATTCAGCAGCTTTTGTATTTCTGTACTGCCGAGGTGATCGAGCCTAACTGGCAGAATCTGATGGAGCGTGTTAACGGCACTGCAGCTGGTAGCGACGACAGCCTACCACCTGGTGATGCGCATGGACCAAGACAAGTCAATCGAACGGTAGATGAGCTGATGCAAGACCATGTTGACTTCCTGGATACGTGCCTTAAGGAATGCATGCTTACCCAGGCCAAGCTTTTGAAGGTAAATACGCGAATCCTTTATTGTATAGCCTTGAATGTGCTGACATCCCCCGCCAGATCCATTCCAAACTCATGACATGCTGCACAATGTTTGCCTCTTGGACAGCAGCATCTCTAGGGCGTAGCATGTCCTCGGCCGATCCAGACCTGTCCGCAGGAGCGCCTGGAGCGCCTGCTGATGCCCGTCCGTACGATTCGACGCGATTGGCCAAACTAGAAGACACCTTGAAACGGTACGAGGACCATTTCAATCGCCATTTGCGGATCCTGTTAGACAGTCTGAACTACTTTGCGGCAACTGAAAGTGTCGTCCTGCTGAAACTAGCACATTCTCTAAGCTCTATAGGCAAGGATGAGTAGGGTCGAATATATGTATATTGCATATTTTCTTATTATGCTTTTGTTATGGTTTATTCGCAATCGTTAGCATTACGGGGACGGTTTCACATTTTTATCAAATATCGGCGCTATGATTTGTATCAAGTTCGTGCAGTGGATGATAGATATACCCTTGACAACTGTGGAATGAAGGAGTAAACAATGAACGAGTACACCTAAGTAGACTTCTACAACCTCGCTTGCCCGCTCTCTATCTCCTCCCAACTAGCCATGCCAAGCGTTTCGTATGTCGCCGTCTTCCCTTTTGACCTCAGCCAATACAATGTATCATCATCTTTTGGATAGTCAGACGAGGATAATGATGCTGGGTTCCAGCTGCGTTTGGACAGGCTTCCTTTAGCTTGCTTAAATGTGACGCCTGTAGCGACCCTATAGTAAAGAGATTCTTGAGTATCAAGCAAGCGTAGAAGGGGAAGGGAGGGGTGCGCACTCTTTGGTGATCCTAACGAGTCTGGGTATGGCATAAGACGGGACACCCTGCGTCCTAAGAAATCTGTAAAGATTTGCAATCAATATCTTCTCGGTTTCTGGCGTCCTGCTTTCAAGAGTTATCGCAGCGGCGCCTGCTTGGCCGTCATAGCTAATTTTCAAGTCAGCTAACTAACCACTAACCAGATCCATGAACTGTGAACTACCTCTTCAGCTTCACGCCGTAAACAATGGCATCTTGCACATTATCCATCCGGCAGATATGATCCCTCACCTCCCCAGCGGAGACATTCTCCCCTTTCCAGCGGAACGTATCGCCAACTCTATCACCGAACCGGATCCATCCATCGCGGTCACGAACCAGCAAATCACCCATCCGCTGGAACAAATCCCCCTTTTCGAACACATCCCTGAGCAATTTCTTCTCTGTCGCTTCGTTATTATCCAGATACTCTGTAAGAGTCTGCCTCGCACGAACCCGCCCAATCGCCTCCCCTTCCTCCCCTGCAGCAGCCTTGACGCAAAAGCCCGTTTTGGGATCCCGATATGGCATCTCAGTCTCAATGTCGAATTTGACAAGATACATATCCCGTTCCAATGCTCGCCTAAGAGGTCCATGGAATCCCACCGCTCCAGCACCGTAAGATCCACCATAGAAATTGTCGAACCGCGTAACTCCCTCTGTAGAACGGTAAATTTCGCGAATTTCTTCCACGTTGAATCGTTCACGGAACTTGTCCCAAATCTCGCCACGCAGGCCGTTCCCGTAGGCAACTTTACAGTTGTGGTTCTTGTCGTACGGCGATGGCGGTAAGGCGAGGAGGTATCTGCATAGTTCACCGATGTACAGGACTCGATTGGCCCTGGAGTCATGAACGTCTTTCCAGAATTGGGAGGCGGAGAATTTGCGTCTGAGGCAGAGCGTGCCTCCATTACTAGAGACGTAGCAGAGGCTGCTGAAGAACGCCGTGCCGTGGAATAAAGGCAATGCCGAATATATGCGTAGAGGGAGGTATTTTACTGGGTTTTCATAGTCCTTTGCGACTAGGGTCGAAGTGGACATGACCATCATATTGCGAATCCCGCAGGCCTTTGGATGGCCAGTTGTTCCGGACGTGTATATTAGAACAGTAAGGTCTATGGGGGTACGCTTGGCTGGGGTGATTGATGCGATGTCTTTGGGTGAAAGTTGCATCAATGTTTCCAGATTTATGCGCGTGGTATTTGGTATGTGTTCAATAGAGACGGTGTCAAATGAGGAAACATTAATCGAAAATTTGGGAAGATCAGACATCACATCAGACGTCACGAACTCCGCGAGGTCCGGCGTTGAGATGATCATTTTGGATGTGGAGATTTTGAGGCAGTGTTTGAAGGTATCATCTGAACTATCAGATCAGGAGGAGTTCCAGGTGAGAGAAAGGTGATGAGATGGATGTACCTCTCAAGTTGATGTTTATTAGGGCTGCAACAGCTCCTAGCTTTGAAAGAGCGTATATGGTAAATACCATCTCTGGTGAATTTGTCGTGAAGACAGCTACATAATCTCCAGTTCTGATCCCCTGAGCGTGGATGTAGGCAGCCAGACGATCGGCCACTATTCTATTTGTCAGAGCCAATGTATCCGCCATAAGAAGGAATAAGAAAAGGCACCCACGGTCTCTGAGCTGATCGTACGTCCATGTCTTATTTTCAAACCACAGCGCCTCCGAGGAGCCTTTCTTTTGCACGTCAATTGTCCTCTGCAGAATACCATACAGCGTACATGTATCGCCCAATTCGGCAATGCGTTGTCTAAGACGTTTCCCTAAGCTTGCTTCTGCTCTCAACCCATCTAGATCGGCCTTGATGCCGAATTTTGCATTGGCATATGCGGCTGTTGCGAGTGCCAAAGCTGCGCCTCCGAGAGCTGCTGGGGCACCGCCAACACTTGCAGCTTGGGCAAGAATGTCCATGACGAGAAGCTCTTGATAATTGCAACTAGTTGACCGAGAGCAATTGTTGTTTTAAGGAAAGGACGGTTCGTGTCAGTGGTTATGGATGGTACAGTCGGCAGGTCTCTCGGTGACGTGCAACATTAGCTCCAAAATGCCGAGCTAAGGTGAACCTATCAGCCTTAGTTCTTATAATCCTTTGTGTACAGATCTGGCACGAGGCTATCTGACGCGTGGGATGTTCCAAGGTTCACGTTGTGCTACATGCTGAGCTCTTTGTTTGTTCTTTGCCGCTCTTTGTGCCTGGCGCCCCAGGCCCCAACAAAGAGGGATTTATCGCTGCGATAACAACGTAACCCCAAGGGCAATCGAAATTGACGTAGATTTATCTCTTGACTGATTGAATACGTGTACATCGACCAGGGATTGCATGCAATGCATGGTTAGGCGTGTTGGACTATGAGTTTGATGCCACGTTGAGTCAATACCAGTACCGTACGTAATTCATCCCGCCGGTGCCAGCGTTTTCCAGCCGAGGCACACATCGTGACAGGTATCATACGCCAGCCGTAACAATCCGCTTCGGCTCTCTTGTCGGCATTTCTCCTCGACAAAAGCCGGCTTCGTTGGAGTTGATTCTTCTTCTACTACATCCAACCACGACTGACAGTGAGTAAGACTATCAAAAGCTAGGCAACAGAACGTGGACGACTATCTCCATGCATTGATTATTTCTAATCTGCCGAGGCTCTGGATACATGTAGATTCCTTTGCTGGAAACTGGAATTCCATCTAAGCTGATCTATCAGGCATTTTTGTTCCTACATTGACACCCGATCTAAACGCACTGCCATACATAGAATGTCGTCTCCTTCACAGCGTCTTTCGGCCATCGCCAGCCAAGTCTCCGGCAGCGAGTCTGTTGGCAGGAAACGTGTACTTGCAAAAGACCCGAATGATATTGTGAGTAGTAGTGCTCGTTATCGAAATCTGTAAAGGTCTGATCAAATGCTCATCCCTAACGCAGGTTATCACACTTGCTGTCCGAACGCCCCTGACGAAAGCCAGAAAGGGGGGCCTGAAAGACACATCTTTGGACGATCTTCTGATATCTCTTTTAACGGTGAGCTGGATCAGATAAAATTAGAATAATTGTCCACGGTTCTGATTAATACATATCAAGTCTGTCCGTGAAAAGTCGAATATCAACCCCCATCTCGTTGAGGATGTCTGTGTTGGCAACGTGCTCAGCCCTGGGGCCGCATATGTAGCTCGCTCCGCCGTCCTCGCAGCAGGCTTTCCCGAAACAACCGCAGCATCAATAGCTAGCCGGTTTTGCTCATCTGGTCTACTAGCCGTGCAGCAGATTGCAAATCAAATTATAGCCGGCTCAATCGACATTGGCATTGCCGTGGGCGCGGAATCGATGAGCACAAACCCTGACAACGGCCCGCCAACACTCTCCCAAAAGATTCTGAACCACCCACTTGCGTCTCAAAACCAGCAACCGATGGGCCAGACATCGGAGAATGTCGCTGCCCAATTCAACCTGACCCGCAAGCAACTAGACGAATTTGCAGCGTGGAGCTTTCAAAAGGCTGAAAAGGCGCAAAAAGCGGGATGGTTTGCAGACGAGATCGTTCCCGTGAAAACGAGTATCAAGGATCCCAAGACGGGTGAAACCAAGGATGTTCTAGTTGATCGTGATGATGGTATTCGCTACGGCACAACAGCTGAAAGTCTTTCCAAGATTCGAGCCGCATTCCCGCAATGGGAACCCAGCCATACGACTGGCGGCAATGCATCGCAGATTACAGACGGCGCCGCAGCAATTGTTTTGATGAAGAGATCGCGAGCCCAGCAGCTTGGACAGCCTATTATAGCCAAGTTTGTTGCTGCTACGGTTACCGGTCTCGAACCACGGATTATGGGCATTGGACCGTCGATTGCTATCCCCAAGGTGCTTTCGAAGACTGGGCTTAGCCAGGAGGATGTCGATATCTTCGAAATCAACGAAGCGTTTGCTTCGATGGTATGCTTGAAACTATACATAAAGCATGGTTTCTCAGTTACTAATCACGACTATAGGAAGTATACTGCGTGGATAAACTCAAACTACCGCTTGACAAAGTCAATCCTCGCGGCGGAGCGATGTAAGACGCATCCAAGTACATTGATAATAATCTTCAAACCAAACTAATGATAACGAAAAGTGCCTTTGGCCACCCTCTCGGCGCCACTGGTGCTCGACAGGTCGTCACTGCGCTATCTGAACTGCGGAGAATAGACAAGCGGGTTGCAGTAACGTCGATGTGTGTAGGAACAGTAAGTCTGCTCTTGCGCTTTGTTTTGATGTCAAAAAAGAGTGAAGAGCTAACTATATCGCAATAAAGGGCATGGCTATGGCGGCTGTTTTTGTTTCGGAGCATTGATTATTGGATATATCATCAACTTAATAGTTATCTACGCCGATGATCATGTAGCTCTAAAGCAAGCTGTACAACATTGGGAATGCTAGTCCTATGCATATCTATGTTCTAAGTTAAAGCCGAATGTCATCATGGCATTACTTGATAGGCTTGATACACCTAATCATAAAGCAGTTTGAAATGGCATCCTGCCAAAGTAGATAATGGAGGAAATATGTTGGAATCGTAGGCATACGAAGCCTGAGAAAGAATGATTGAGGATAACTACTCTAGGAACGAGGAACGCTCCCAGGTGAAGGTATTTTCACCTGGGGCGTAGGTGAGCTAATCCCAATTGGGAAGGCGGCGGTTCTGGCAGGCAGGCTGAGGAATCTCAATAAAATATATATAAGATGTTCGCATGAATTCAGGTGACGGAAGCGAAAATACAGAGAGCGATGCATTTGACTTCCAGGGTATCAATTGAGATTGAAAAAGCACAGCAGAACTTGCAAAACACAACCTATCAGTATACAGCAAAGCCTAGTAATTAGTTTACTTCAAACCGGACCAAATCATACGGCCCCTTCTTAACTGCGCTCTGGTAGGCAGGCCTAGCATGTACCCTTCTCAACCAATCAGCGATTTTAGGGTACTTGTGCTCATCAAACAAACCCCTCTGCGACGCCGAGTCCATCGGCCACGACATATTAAAGTCAGCCAGACCCAAGTTCGTGCCTGCAAACCACGGCTTCTCATCTGACAAGGCACGCTCCATAAGCGCAAAGGGTGCATCAACATCGTTGATGAATATCTTCACAATAGGATTGAAGATGGCGTACATCAACGGTCGCACAATCCATGGCGAGTTAGGGGGAATGATTTGAAAGTACAGAATGCGATCCACGATGGGGCTGAGCGTGGTATTTGCAAATTCCTGGAAATAGACATCGCGATCCTTGTCTTCATCATTTGTTGGAGTCCATTCGCCACTGGAGTAGTGGTCTGATAGGAATTGCAGGATCAAGCGAGATTCTGTGACAATGGTCTTCGTCGGGCCATTGTCGTTATTGTTGTTGTTGTATATGAATGGCAAAGGCCGGAATAGCTGCACACCCGGAATTTCGAGAATGGGCGACTTGCCTAGTGGGAACGTCTCTTGCAGAACTGCTGGTGCCCGCCCGCGTTCGCGTCGATAGTGTTTCATGTAGTACTCCAATCCGTGCGAGAGGGACAGTTCCTCCAGCGCCCAGAGAATGCGCATAGACTGAGATGAGGTGAGATGGTAAAGTGTCGGTGCTGGCAGCGCATTGTCCCTATGTTCGGCCATATTTCCTTCGTTGCTTCTTTGCCGTACTGTCTATAAGTGAGGAGAGCTTGGTTGTGGCCTTGAAAGAGTGTACGGCGTAAATACTAAACTGTTATGAATTGAAGATTGGGGAAAGATCGCCTGTAAATTATACATACAGTACACAAATTTACCTAAAATACATACATACATGTAATTATTATTTTAAATCCACTTCATTGCCATTTTAAGTTAGTTTGTCTTTTATTGACGTACAATTAATTACACAAGCACTGTGCAATTTTACCAAATACGCAAATATACAAGAAAACAACTACAGTAGAACCTGGATAAAACGTATGGACGACCTCCCAAAATATCTTTGATGTCAGCTTAATTAACTTTGATATCAGTGTGAAGAGGACTCTAATATATTAATTTATTTCTAAATTACTTTTCATCTCTTGGTCAAGCTTACTTCTAAGGATGATCAACTTATATCCTAGGAGGCCTTCCATTCATTATAGGTTCTACTGTATCAACTAGCACGCCGTAAAGAAGCAATCGGAGCTCCATGCCATGGCTTCGGCTCTTGAATACCTGCTTGTCGAGTCTCGAGAACTATCTGCTGTAGTTCTCTATTACGACTGAGGAGTGGGTCCGGCGTTGGCTTAAGATCAAAACAACGATATAGCTCTCCAATACTGTCGTCTTGAATCTTGTACTTGCCTAGCTGATCGAGCCTATAGTCCGCTGCTGTTGGAATTTGTCTCGGGAGATCTGGATTCTCTGCATCTTTCTTCGCCAATTGAATAAAGAATTCCAGATCTTCCAGATCAAAGTTGATCAGCCCTTTCCGTTCCCAATTTTTAAGCTTATTTAATTGTTATTACTGGATCAAAATCATATAGTGACCATAATAACATACCACGGGATCTTCTTTAGCCACAACTTGGCACACTTGGGGTTGTAGGGTGTCGTCTAGACAGGCCCAGCAATGGTCGTCAACAAATCTTCTGGTTTTCTCTTTCACCGACTCCGCAAAACTACTAGAAGCGACGCTTGAGGCTCGTGACATTGGTCGTGAACGAGGCTGTTCGTCGACGCTCTTGTCCCATGAGACTCGGGGGCTGCTGGATGCCATTTCACTTTAGCGAAACTTGAAATAGTTCTATTCTGCAAAGCGATAGTATGCATTTACTTACTTATTTTCATGGACAGAAGGAAGATATTCTCTTCTGAATCCACTACAATCTTGGAAGGCGCTGTAAGAGGAAGGACCGATCTCTTAAAGGTGTTGGAATGACAATCTTTTATGACTCTAGCAAATTTCTTAGTGAAATAAATCAACGGCCTCGTCTTATTGTGCCTACCTTTGTTCCTAGCTTCATCAGTATATATTGAGGCTCATAACCTATTGAGCGTACACCGTACGTGAGAGAATGAAGCAGAAGATAGATTGATTGATGAATCTAGGAAGCAGCGAGGGGATAAATCTCGTGACGCTAACCTGATTTGGTAATCGGTCTGGTTCTGGAGAACCTGAGGCTCTCAACAGTATATCGATTTTGCGACGAGGAAATTTGTACTATTTAATAGCTGCCTATATTAAATCCATGGTACCATACCGGAAAAGGGCTATGTATCCCGCTTATAGTTATTTGATTACTGTGACAAATGCATAGAACATCCCATACTTATGTAACGGAAGACCGCTTATCACTGCAGAATAGATCTACCTCCAATATTGAAAGCCGGAGAATCAGAGCCCACATTGTTGTCCGGCTGAGCAGTCCAATGGGCCTTCTTGTACGCGTCTAATTCCGTGACATTCTCAAAAATGCGATGAACAGTCGGATACTCCTTTTTCAACACCTCTAGTTTTCGTTGCCAATCACCTCTGACCCAGTTCTCGACTGCAGGAACTAGCACAATATCAGCCAGAGTCAACTCGTCTCCCACGCTGAAGCGACCAGCAGTAGATGCGGCATAACGCTCGTACGCCTTTATACCTCGCGTATGGCTCCATTCTAGCCATCCATTGATCACTTGAGGCACATGGGATGTTTTCACTTCTTCGTTTTCAGAATCTGAATTCGCTGTCGCCGCATGTTCGAGCGCGAGAGTGGTTACCTGTCGAAGGGGCGAAAGATTTGCGAGCGGCTGCCAATCGGCCACCACAATTAGGGCTAGGTTCATGACTTGAGCCCTCTTTAGTAGCGCCGCATTCCTTTCCCTACTGCCGCTCGATGACAGCGGAAGAGAATAAAGAGGAGGTATCAAGCGTGGCTCAGTGTTTGGAAATTGCTCTTCAAGATAATTCAAAATTGCCAGACTTTGCGATATTGTTGTCCTTCTCGAAATGGGAACAAGCTTCTCCTCTCCGGCCTGAATATTGTTATTGTCTTCGATTCCTTGGTCGAACTCGTCGATTACCAGACAAGGTAAAGTATTCGATAACGAGACTGCTTCGTATTCTGCTCTTAGATGCTCATCTCGGGCGCAGTCGACATACTTATAAGTGATAATGTGATTGAGGCCTTTGAGGTGAAGTGCAAATCGGACACGGGTGCTACACGAAGAGCGGAAATAGCTGTATAAAGTCATGCGACGATTGCGTGTTGAATTAGAGGACCGAGTCGCCATTGTGCACCAATTAGTATGTTATGTCTATGTAGATATGGTTCTATTCAGTATGTATATGATAAAACCTGTTTACCTTATGTACAAGCCAGCAGATATCTCTCGGAATGCCTCGCGAAAATGACCACTTACCTTGTCAATAGTTTATGACCTGTCCACTGATGTTAAGATAGTGATAAGCAAGCCCTAATACTATTGCCTTAAATAAAACTGCCTCATCTGTAATATCAATGTACATATTTATAGAGGTAATATCGCTATTCTTCAGCGCAAAATTTCGCATCTCAGCAACGACCTCGGAGCCA
This sequence comes from Trichocomaceae sp. PYS4502, assembly GCA_023625875.1. Taxonomy (NCBI): domain Eukaryota; kingdom Fungi; phylum Ascomycota; class Eurotiomycetes; order Eurotiales; family Trichocomaceae; species Trichocomaceae sp. PYS4502. The sequence goes on from JAMAFX010000037.1 coordinate 80,934, forward strand.
GAGAAGCAGGCGAGAAAAAAAATTTTGAACTTCATATTTGCTTACACCATTAATAAGATCTTTGATCAAAGTTCTTTTTTCCCTCTTTGGTGACATGCATAAAAGTAAGTGAGTAAGCAAAACACTCTGCTGATTAATAGATAACGTACCATACATGTAAAGGATTGGCCGAATAAGGTTGATTCTTTCCACATTTGCCTATTTAGGTATGAGTATAACGAATAATGAATGCGCTATTACTGATAGAATACCTAGGAGAGAGTATACCAGTGTAAGCTGAAGAGAGTTTCGCTTGCTTTTTCCTTAGATGCATGATTTTGTTATAGGGTGAATAATACACAAGATTAGTCATTTCATGCGAATGACAGACAATCCTCTAAACGACAGCACTATTACAGACTCATGAAGGATATTCGTAAAACCCTCGTCTGTTCTTATATCCAAGCTTGCCCTCCCTGATCATATTATCAAGATACTGTCGTGGTTCGATAGGAAGACCCTTTCGCGAGGCCGCATAGTGGTTTTCAATGTCTAGCACTACATCTAACCCAACAACATCCATGAGCTCACAAGGTCCTCGGGGTGTCTTTAAGACGTCTTTGAATATGGAATCAATCTCTTTCGGGGTTGCGACACCCTCATGGAGAGCGAGGAGAGTTTCTCGTTTAATAGCCGCCCAGATTCTATTCGTTGGTAGATCTTTGTAAGCATCGTGACGCTGCTAGAGGGCAGGTGAGTACCTAGGACCACTCACCGGTTATAAATGTATCCAATTGATGTCGATTTCACGTGGTATGGCGAGAAGCCGTGTTTCCGGGACTGGTTGAGCATCAGCTCAATGATAGAAGGATCGGTTTGGTCGTGACCCATAATCTCAATCGCTACGTGACGAGTCAGGTACATAGTCCTCTCTGAGAAAGACATGATCTTTTCACATACCTGGAGTCTCTGGTGGCCAGTCTTTGATGATCGCGAAGTCGCAGTTTAGTATATAGGTATCACAATACTGATCGGGATCTCACTGGACTTACAACAATGTGCGCTCAACACTCGGGCGGGATTTTTGAGAGCCAAGGATTCTATGATTTCGCTAATCACATAGCTACTCGAGTTGGAAGCGATAATGGTTTGCTCGGGGGCAATGGCATCGAGTTCGCCGATTACCGTTCGCTTTAAGTTGATATTCTCCGGAACACACTATGAAAAGCAGTCAGAATAAAAGAAACATAGAGATGCAAATTTGTATTATGATAATTTCACGGACTTCAATTGCTAGCCATGCCCGTTGTAATGCTGAATCAAGCCCGGCTGGGGACGAGGTTGTGATGTCCCCCCAATTCTTGGAAATAGCAGAGGGCGATGCGCGGAGTTCTTGCACATAGTCAATTCCTTCCAAGAGCTGCTTCTCTTGTTGGTCGACTAGATGAACAGGTTTCCCGGTGCTGGACCACTACTATGTGCATCAGTATTTCGAATCCCAGATTCATCCCATGCTGCACTATTGCGTAGATTAACTATCACGTACCATGTAGGCCAGACGCCTACCTTGGGTGCCTGCACCTAGGATCACCACAGCGTCTCGTAGTAGTTTCGAACGCGCCATCAGGCTGATCAGATCGAGTGACACAATAGACGAACTTCTTGCTTCTTACAATTATTGCGGAGCGCATCTTGAGGAGATGCATGGTTTTGTATGCGTTGCATTAGGATATGATCGGTTCCGATTCCGGATCCGGTCGGAAACGAGGAGGTTTGATCAGTTGTATGATTGCCTACTCGAAGTGGACTAGTTAAGTTTTAGATCGCCTGTTTTGCATACGAAGCTTCAAATTGAGTTTCAGAGGTGGCGACAGAATACAGACACTTTCTGTGTATGGCAGTCAGCTCCCAGCTCAGCTAGACGGTGGAAAAGCTACACACAGACATCAGACAAGTGATCGGACCCCAACGAGCGAGTACAATTACTACAATAGTGATAATGGTGAGCTCACAGATCCACACATGTCGGATCCGATATCTTACCCCAGTTTTACCCCGTACAAATGCCAGTGGGTCTCATCCTCCAGGATTGAGGGGAAGATTCATCCTTATCTGCCAATACAACTATTTAAGACCCCTGATGCCTGGGTTTCTCGTCTCCTTGTCTCTGGCCTTTCTCACAATTACATATTAGAACTCATCCAAGATGTCTTCTCCAAACAATGATATGGAAAAGCCTAGTGCAAGCACCATCGAAGATGGAACTCGCACTTCGCTACGTTCGCTGGCCAGCAAAACAGATGTTGAGCGCATTCCACAGGTCTCGAGGGAGATGGAGAACAAACTCCTCCGCAAGTTGGATCTTCGACTGATCCCTATGCTTGCCCTCCTGTATCTGCTCGCTTTCCTGGATCGTGGCAACATTGGCAATGCCAAGATTGAGGGCATGTTGGTCGATCTGCACATGACCGGCCACCAGTATAGCATGGCGTGTATGTTATACTTCAAATCCTCTTTTAATATGCTTAAAACTGATTGAAATGCAGTGACGGTGTTCTTTTTCACCTACGTTGCGTTTGAGCTCCCTAGCAATTTGCTGTTGAAGAAATTGCGGCCATCACGATTGCTGCCTCTTCTCATGCTCTCATGGGGCATTGTCATGGTACCCATTCATATCTCTACTGCTGAAAGTACACCGTATCGCGCATATAACTGACCGCTGTTTCCCTCAGACGTTGATGGGAATTGTAAAGAGCTACGGGGGCCTTCTAGCATGTCGTCTCTGCCTAGGCATAGCTGGTGAGTGTATTCATACTTCCTACAACGCTAAGCTACTGACATAACTTTTCCACCTTATAGAGGCTGGTCTTTATCCCGGAATTGCCTACTATATCACCCTTTGGTATCCCCGTGACCGGGCCCAATATCGCCAAGCTCTCTTCTTCAGTGCGGCGAGTGTTGCCGGTGCCTTCTCGGGACTTCTGGCATATGGCATCGCTGTAAGTAGTTCAACCTCGTTTGTCACTACTTTCATCTCCGCTAACCTACTTAGAAAATGGATGGAGTTGCCGGTTATGCTGGCTGGCGCTGGATCTTCATCCTCGAAGGACTCGCGACGGTCGTTGTCGCCCTTGTCGCCCCTTTTGCGATCCACGACTTTCCGGAAACAGCAAAATTCCTTACTGAAGATGAAAGAGAGATAATCATTAACATGCTCAGAAACCAGACGACTAGTGAAGGCTTTGTTCAATCCGACGTGATTCAAGAAGAAGCCAAATTCCGTATCAAATACGTGATTGATGCCCTGACCGACTGGCAGATTTACTTGGGCTTATTCAGTGCGTATCTCACGCTTTTCTTTATCTTTCTTTTTCATTGCCAGTATCTCTAACACGATTTTTGTTGCTAGTGTACTGGGGTATCACTTGTCCCCTCTACGGCATCTCATTCTTCCTCCCTTCTATTATTAAGGATTTGGGATACACTTCATCCACGGCGCAACTACTCACCGTCCCCATTTATATCACGGCTGCCATTGTCGCTATTGGGGCTGCTTGGCTATCTGATCGAAGACAACAGCGTTCTCCATTCATTCTTTTCTTCATGTCTCTGATCGCCATTGGCTTTATCATCGTGATTGCCTCATCCGGACGTGGAGTACCAGGAGTTGTTTATGCTGGAGTCTTCATCGCCGTTGTTGGTATGTGGGCTTGAATTGAATTAATTTTTATGTTAGCGTATCTAACATGCGCGTGATTAACTTAGGTATCTATCCTGCTTTCCCTGGTAACGTTACATGGATCGCAGTCAATCTCGCCGGAGACTATAAACGAGCCGCCGGAATGGCCGTGCATATCGGTTTGGGTAATATGGCTGGAGGTACGATATTCCCTTTTTCATGTAGAAATCGGTCTCTCAGAGAGCTAACCGCCTTCACTTATTTCACAGCTATGGCATCCAACTTCTACCGTGCCCAGGATGCACCCAAATACATCCTAGGCCACTCCTTGGAGCTCGGGTTCTGTGTAGCTGGAATTATCGCAGTTGTTATCCTACGTCTCTCTTACAAGAGGGTTAATCACAAGCGTACCCTGATTGATGTGTCTCAATATGATGCTTATCAGATGGCACAGATGGGTGATCGGTCTCCTATGTTTAGGTACATGTTGTAGAGTCGTGACGATCTGTATTTGTCGAAATGGAAGTCTTATCTATTTTATTACGATGTTGTTTTACCCAGAAGCAGAACAGACATTTCATTCAGTGCCAAGGATTTTGCTTGAGGTACTTTCGTAATAAGTGCAGATGTCACTAATACAGACTGATCGGTTCTATGTCGTTCGGGTAGAAGGGTGCCCATTGAATGCTACTTTCTGTAATTCTGACTCTATTAAGAGATATATAACTAGGTAAGAAGCAAGAACTGGATATACTCCGATAGAGAAGCTTGGAATATTGTTCCACGTGAGCCCCCTGGAAATGAAGCCGAGAAAGGCTTGACAGGGAAACAAACAGCGTCGCATTGGCTAAAATCATGCTTAAGAAGAAGGCGGTTGTGGGAACGAATCCAAAACTATTTCGGGTCCATTAATTACGAATTGGGCAGTTGGATAGTGCTGATCCACATCCAACTGCAGAGTATACGAGCCAGGGTACAGAACCAAATCTCCATTAACCGCGGTTCGTGCAACTGAACCAATAGTGACATGTATACCTACGCTGCGAGTCTCTCCAGATTTAATCGAGGAAGCTCGTGCATAACCGACAAGTGTCTTGATAGGATAGGGCTTGGGACCGGCGTTATCAGTGGAGGCGAAGAGCAAGGAGACGTAGTCCGATGTGACTTTCCCGGTATTCTTGACATTGATGTGGAAAGTGTCAAAGGTAGCTGTGTCCTGGTACTTTGAACTTGGAGCCCCGGTGACGAGTTCTGCCGTGTTGTAAGGTCCAATAATCTTGTCATCAGCCCACGAGACTTCAAAGGTGGTATAATGCAGACCGAAGCCGAATGGAATCACAGCGTTGTCGTACCATCGGTATGTACGCCCAGGGGTAGCTCCGCTGGGACGCAGAGTCATGTCCGTCATTGGAATTTCATTCGTATAGCTAGCCGGATATTGAGTCACCGGCAATCTTCCTGCTGGCGCAGACTGTCCCGTAAGAATGTCGAATACAGCCTTGCCACCAGCTTGACTCGGGTAGCCACACCACAAGAGAGCATTTACATTCTCATTTTTGAGAAGTGCGGAGTCATCTAGTTGGCCACCACCAAATTGCAAGACGACAAGTGGCTTTCTGACTTGAGAGAGCTCGTCGATGAGCTGGAGCTGGTTACCAGGCCAGGCAATGGAGTTTCGATCCATGGCTTCAGCTTCGATTGAGTTGTCGATGCCACCGGCGTATATGACTATATCCGCTGCCTTAGCGGCAGCCACGGCAGCAGCAAATCCAGATGTGTCGGTAGTGTTTATGCCAGTACCTGCTTCGTATTGGACGTCATATCCCATCTGCTCAGCGCCCCATATGAGTGTTCGGATATACTCTGGAGTCCCGTAGTAATTGCCCTGAAGCTGAGTAGTAGCATTTGCGTAAGTTCCAATCAATGCAACTGTCTGTCCTTCACAAGACAGTGGCAAGACTTTTTTATAATCATTTTTTAAGAGCACAATGCCCTCAACAGCAGCACGGTTAGCCAGCTGCTGTGAAGCGGGGGTGCCTACATCAGACCAGCCCAGAGACCGGTACTGTGAGTCTTCTGAATCGAACCACCCAAGCCGGACCAAAGAAGAATACAGATAAATCAAAGCTGTATTTAAAGTGTCATTCTGGAAAAGATCTTGAGCTGCGGCATTGGCAAGGTTATCTGACATTGTAGTTCCACAGTCCAAATTCGTACCAGCATTAAGAGCATCAGCGGCGGCAGCAGCAAGAGAACTGGTGTAGTGGTGGTCAGAGTAGATGTTATCGACCGCATCACAATCAGAAGTCACCCAGTGTCCGGTTTGATTCCAGTTCCAATGGTCACGGAGAATGGTATCTAACAAATAGCTATCGCCACAGGTCGGAATTCCATTGACAGCATTGTAACTGCACATGATAGCATCAACTTGTGCATCACGGGCACAGCTTTTGAAAGGAGGCAGATAGTACTCGGACAGATCTTGCGTTGTAATAATGGCATTGAAGCCGTATCGAGCATTTCCCTCCCAATCCTCAATATCGTACCCAGCGAAATGCTTGCAAGTTGCCACAACTCTGGGGTTAGCAGGTCCAATTCCGTTTTGTAGGCCATCTATCAAATTATAGACATAACGCGCAATGTGGAACGGATCTTCGCCAGGCGTCTCTTGGCCTCTACCCCAGCGTGGGTCTCTGAACGGATTGATATTTGGTGTCCAAAAGTCAAGACCTGCATTTCCATAGTTATTGAAGGCGCGACCCTCAATGCTAACAACGGTACCGACTTGTTGTATGAGAGTGTCGTCAAAAGCAGCAGACATGAGGATAGGCTGTGGAAAGGAGGTGGCATAACTGAAATTTCCGGAAGGTTGAAAGGTGACCCCAGGAGAACTAGCGACACCATGTAATGCTTCGCTCCACCATTGATACGCCGGTAGCCCGAGACGAGCAGCCCCGGGTGAACCGTTTTGAGTATTTTCAATCTTTTCATCAAGCGTCATGGCACTCACAAGACCCTTAGCACGGGTCAGAGGGTCTAGGGATTGATCGCAGATTGGATTACTACACAAGGGGTCCAGCGTGCAATTGGGTTTCACAGATCCCGATAAAGGGACTGGGTTGGATCTCGGATTGGAAATGTTGTACACATCGACCCTGGTCCGATCAGACAAGGCTTAGAGAGAAAGAGCATTTTGAATTCACGTACAGCCAAGTACCTCCACAAATTTCGGATGAGTTTCCATTGCAAGGCGTAGTGCAAACACTGTCATTCTGTTTCTGTGCAGTACCTTCAATATCATTCCCACAATAGCATTGACTTAATCCAAGATGAGATTTGGGTAAGCATTGGGTAATACGATTAACTCTGATGGTGAGTTGTGTCACTCACCTTCCGTACTCTACTCCAGCGTAAGTAAAACCAGATAAGCCACAAGTATCGGCACATGTTTGTGGAGAGTTACCACCAGCGGGCGTAACTGAGCCACCTTGTAGTGCTCGCGAACTGCTATCTGTGTAGCAACCTAAGAACGAAATGCTAGCCGTATAATTCTGGTTGACTGGAGGAAGGCATTTGCCCTGCCGCTTTTGAATTGATGAACCTGCCACAGTATGTGATGCTGCTAGGAGCATTACGCTCCATGCTAGGAACCGAGATTTATAGCCCATGATGGCTATCGGAACTTATGTATCTTGCCTTATTAAAAACTTCTAATATTCCAACAAGTTAGAGTAGAAAATTGGCAATTTATACCCAGGCATCCCCTAGGTACCTGAGTCATTCTAGATGCAGCCCAACCGACATTATACTCAAGTAATACCTTGATAATCTCCTGTGGAGGTAGAAATCGCCCACTCGGTCTTTTAGTGTAATGCAACCTTGGAGATCCGGAGAATTACATCTATGTATAGATCCCCCGGGAAATACTGCACAGGGCTCGGTCACAGCTGCCAACTTTGTAAATATCTTCCCAATACCCGTGACTTACGTAGGCTAAAAAACGAGGCATGTATTTTGCCGATTTCTCATGGCTAGGCTTCCCCGCAAATCTACATCTCCAAAATGTCCCGTTATCTGGGTATCGCGCATGGAACTGGGTAAATGTTGATTGTTTGCCCCGCATTGTCTTTGCTGCCAACGTAGTGTAAGTAGACTTTGAAACCCTGGACCTTATGACCCAGATTCCGGACATAAAATCTACCCTGACATATTTAGCTTCATGAACAAGCAAACATCTTTTGCAGATCAATATCTGGACCCTTTGAATTTAGCCAAAAGTTAATATCCGAAAGCTTGTATCAAGACCTGCCTTTTTAGGCAAGAAGTGTAATTGCGGAACTGGGCAGATTTCTGTTGCTCGTGCGTCATGAATGAAGTATTGTTGTATACTAATAGCTTTGGGAACAGGAAATATGCATGTTCACGCCCAAAGGTAGATTTATATAACCAAGGGCCCCTATGTCCGCATGCGGGATAATAAGAATCCATTCATGAGCTGGCTCCAAATATGATAATGAGGAGACAAGATTGTGTCCAATGTCTCAAATGCATTCATTGGAAGCGGGGGTTTAAACAATTAATAGCAAGACGCGGTTTAGGTATGTCCACGAAAATACAACCCGGCTAATTTCAAAGGGCAAGTTGCTGATCTTACCGACGTATGAGGCAATGTAATATCCGGTGAAAGAGTAACCAAGGACATTAAAAATACCTAGGTAACCTCTTCAGCAGCTATGCTGATTTGTAATATGTAAACGCCAATGGAGATATTTGCCAAGATGAAAACAAGAGAAGTAATGAGCACAAGAAAATTACAATCCCAAACACCATCTTCCCTAGTATATGATGGAAACTCCCTGCCTTGGTGCTTGTAATCGAATGGACGACACATTGCCATTGAACTGATAGATTTAGAACTCATCGGGCTGGATAGAAGGGATTCGTTCATGCATTTCAGAGAGGCTCCTTCATAAATGAGAAGTCAAGGCTGGAATGCAACAATTTATGATCTTGATCAAGGTCCATGAGGATCTTTGCAACTGGAAATTGTGTCTCTCGAAGATAGAGGCCCAGGAACCACCCACTCCCCGGCGGTGACTGTAGCAGAGGACAATCCATAATACCCTCCATTTATGAAAAGGATAATGCCTTCATTAGGCATTACTCCGAGACCTCTGGAATAAGAGATACCAAGACCAGTTTCCACCTCTTCCCACGAATCCGGATCTCCGTTATTCTTATTCTCGAAGACTTGTGAATAAGTTGAATCACTTACCACAATGGTGCCAGAGGGGCCTCCGGCGGGAGTCCAAACGGTGTACGGACCTGCTGACGAGATCGTACCAGTGTTGCGAGCTTGGAGTAGATGAGAAGGGGATTGACCAAATTCCAGCGGACTATCAGCAATTGAGTAATGCACCGCATAGGGAGCGATATCTCCTTGAGGAGCTAGTCCGACTTCATGGGAGATCATCCACTTCCCGTTCCCTATCTGTGTAACTGTTGCCATTCCAGGTCTCTGGGTGTAGTTAGCGTATGCCACAGCGTTGATAACCCCACCCCATTGGTGAAGATCGTTGCTGGTTTGCAATGAAAGCTTCTGTCCGTGGAGAGGGTCGCGCTGGTCTGAATAGTAGACCAATATTTGACTATCGTAAATTCCAATGAACGGCTCCCATACAGGAGTTGCTCCATTAGTGGTGTTTGGCGCACCACCTGTTGCTACAACAGACACAAATTCCCAACTAAAGCTATTTTTGATTGTTATTCTCACCTAGATAGGACAGACATTTAGTCGTGGAACACATACCCTTGGTCCTCACTAGCATATAGCTCGATATTAGTCGATGAGAAGTCGGCCGGAATAGCATTTCCCGCTGCAAGAATTGTGCCCGCAGGATATTTTCCCATTTGTTGAGGAAGCTCAAATAAGAAAGGCTGCAGGATAATGCCACCTGTATAGTTTCTATGTGTAAAATACACGCGAGAAATCTCAACCCAGGAGTAGCCATGATCTGTCGACTTGGCAATAGGGAGATATGGTCCATCTGGCGGAATGCACGTCCAAGAAGCTAGCAAAACATTTTCTTTCTCGCAGTTTTGGTCTAGAAGGACACTGCGAGCGTAAGATGTACTATGTGATGACCACCACTCTGGAGGAGCAAATACTGTAACATTGTTAAACAATGGGGGATTTGACGGTGGCGATGGAGCACCAAGAGCACAAGTAATCACCAAAGAAACTAACAGTAGTTGTTGAAACATTACAACGCAAATATGTGCTGCTTGACCAAAATTAATTATAAGAATGTTGTTAGTTGGCGAGTCAAGTTCAGATGTGACCTTTATACCTTCACTCCGGGTAAATCTATGGATAAATCATGTACCTACTTTAGGGCAAAAGTGATGTACAGTATAAAATCAGGTTGGATAAACATGGCCTAACTGGCCTAGATTAGGAAACATACCTACCTAGGTAGGTACTCCTTTCTTTGTCTCGGTTTAATTTGGCAGGTCCATCCATGATTTAAATAGTAATGAGGATTTGAGAATTGAGGATAAAAGCAAAAGATGAATCTCTAACGTAATCTATTTAGTATTCCGGTGGTCATTACGGCCATGCAAATTTCGTAGAAACAATTGACTTTTATTCTGTGAAGCCCCGAGGTCACTTCTAGTAGAAGCTTATAAGGGGAGGACAAAATCCCAATGTATAGGTATGGATGTAGATAAGATTCTGAAACTATATAAATTCAGCCATATAAATTGACATCCTTGCCACAACCGGGAAGTTAAGAGAAATATATCTCTTGCATCTTGTATTAGCTTGTATATAAATACTACTTTGTAACTTATACTTAGAATAATGGAAGGAAAAGGCGGGGAACGAAATGCGGGGACCCCAGATTCCGAATTTGTACAAGCGCTTAGTCAGTCGGGTACATTTGGCAAGCTGACTTTTTGATAGATTTGATAGATCAAGATATTTGCATCCTTCTTCTCAATAAAGCGCCTAGTAACCATCATATGTTCCATCATGAAGGACCATCTAGTACCTCGGCGCACGCAATTTTCCAGCTGCGATGCATGTCGCAAGTCTCGCGTCGCCTGCGATGCCATGAAAGGACGCTCCGCCCTCACAAGTCCCACATGGATGAATTCCTGCACACGTTGTTTAAACCGCGGACGTCATTGCACCTTTGAGGTAATAGCTTCTCGTTCGATTTTTGGTTAGCAGAGCGGCTGTTAATGAAAATTCCTAGTGGCTTGAAAAGTCTGCTTTGCCTAATAGTAAGCGAAAGTACGGTGTGTTTAGAGACGTTCAGGAACCTGCATCAACGACACCGGAAACACTTGCAACACCTGAGACAGGTGTCGATAGTAGACCGTCAGTAGAGGACGTGAATACTTACACGATGCGAATGTCGCTTGAAAGGTAATGATATTTCTCCGTGACTGGTACCGAATGCGGCACTGACGTGACAAGCCCCGCATGTGACATCCAGAGTACGACAGCGATATTGAACGATAATACCGACGAATGGCTACGCGAAATTTATGAGGGAATATTTGAAGATGTGTTCGGGTCTTGGCTAGGAAATTATAGTTGCCCCTACGTGTTTGTGCTGGTCTTTAAGTCATACTCTATGGACTTGGAAAACTGACCGCTCCAATAGTTTTCGTGACAATGGCCGTCAGGGTCCAAAGCGGCTTGCCTTGTCCGTCAGTGTTTCAAAGCTTTGCCAGGAATGCGACTATTGGATGAAGCGAATGCAAGGCCAAGAAATCGGTTTGCAAACAGATGAAGGACAGAGTCCAGGCGAGGTCGAGGTCGACCGACAAATAAATCATTCAATGTCACGCGCAATCTCTGCCTTTTCTGCCCGCTGGCTACATCTAAAAGATTCACCAGGATCGACTGATGATTTAGTTATGGACACTGTTGAAACTCTCTGGAGAGAGGTACGACGCGACATTCTCCGAGTCATTAACCGTCCTTGTTATCGGTCAGCCTTTACTTTGTTTCTGTTTGCCCTCACACCAATTCCTGCTCGAATCTCTGAAGAAGAAGAAAGCGATGGTATCCCAGCCCAGTTCTGCGTCCAGATCGCTTTACAACAAGTGCTCACATTACGCGCGTTACAAAAAAGCCTTGAATTCAACGGATCCAAGGTATCATCATTATCTTCGACCACATCAAATACCACCAGCCCAGCTCCAGTCACTCAGGACTTCTTAGGAATTGAAAGCATGATCTACTGGGCCGCGATGACATTCGACACATCATCATCACTTACTCTAAATACAAAATCCCTGCTCTCGCCTGGGCCGAGTCTTGGCTTAGAGCAACAATCACCCTGGCGACTCGTCCGCACTTGCACCAACGTGTTCCATGAAGATACTGAAGCATGGCGAGCGCATGGCGTCCATATAACTGAGGAAAGAGCAAATCAAATTATAGCGTCCGCGGCATCATGGAAGTTGTTTGTCTGGAAAGCAGCCGCGTTGGTCAAGGAAGCTCTCCGAGAGGGACGTGAGGAAGACGCCGTCCAATTAGCATTTGAGACAGCAGTGGATGCTATAAGCCGGTATAAACTTACCTATCATGCTTTACTCGTGGCGTGTGAAAGTCGTATTCAGTTTTTCGGCTACAAGACGAAGCTACGTTGGTGTAAGTTTAACTCTCTCCCAAATAGACACAATGTGCCCCTGCTTTCGAAACGACAAACTCGATCCGGCTAAATATTTCTTTCAGATGAACTCATATTGCACTATAACCTCAGTATATTGATCATGTTCGATGCAATGGAAACTGCCGAGCGCATGGATCTGCTAGAAAAGATAAAAGTTGTCAAGGCCGAAACGGAAGGTAGCTTGTTTAACTGCCTGATGTTTGGGCTGAATAACTATTTCGATGTTCCCCAAGGGACGAAGAGCAGTTGCAGACAGGAAGAAACACACTATACAAGGCAACATGCGGAAGGCGAGAAATCCGTAGCATTTGATTCTTCCACGGGAAGGGTGCCCTTGATTGCCATTGACCCGTACCCGCACCACGTCGTTGCGGGGGTGCGAATCTTGTGGAAGGCAGTTGAGAGAAATCTTGAGAACGAGTGGATAGACCAGAGCGTCGCGGAAAATATGCAGGATTCGATGCTCAAGGCGTTGAGACTACTTCCTCAGGCGTCCAAGTCTGTAAGGACCGTGCGACAACAAGCAGAAGCCTCATTTATAGGTAATCGGCATAATTTCAACTGAGTGGCTTAATGGTGTTATATATTGGTTGTAACTTACCTATATCTAGGTACTGCATGAATCACTATTATAACGAATATATTATACCAACCACTGATGGCAGTAGACAGCCCCAAGAAAGTCATTATGTTCATTATCTTGGTTGGGTAGGAACCCAAATACTCGCACCTAGCTTGGCAAGCACGTTCTTTGGATTTCACTATGCATCTAAAATATCCGGAGGAAATGTTCTCACTGTACCTGATGTATAATCTATAAGATACACTTTGCCAAGCATGATCCCCAAAATTGTGCTTTTCGGGGGCATATCCAGCCGAGTAATTACATGAAATTATACCCCAAACAAAAGATCAAAAATTAAGAACATCACATGGGGCCTGCTCAACCCGCGGTAGAGAGTATGTCCGACGTACCTATACCTTTGCTGAGTCTAGATTTCCCTGTTTTCTCAGCTACTCCAGAAAGAGCGGAGAGAGCAGATACCTGATCTTGGTGTGACTTGCCGTTTCAAATGCCGATGACCTTGTAGTGAGCTCGGATCCGAGTATAGTTTCCCTACATATAGTTACCTATGTCCACTATGTATGTATGTATTTCGGATCCGTCCTTCCCCCACATTTGTAAAGATTTCCAAAAGTCAGCAGCGCGGGAGACAGCAGAGATGCTGAGGTCATGAATATGAAGATTAGTGGAAAGGCTAGATTGTTTAGGGTACATAGTTCATTCGCTGCACGAGCACGGTCAACTCATCCAAGTTTTGACAATGTTCTTTTCAAGCAAAAATGAGTCCAATGAAGGAGAAAAACAGCACTATAATACTCATCTACACAAAATTCCAACTTCCAACACGCTATCGACCGATTTGGTTGATTGTTCTTGATGTTGCCTGGAATATAAAAAACTAGGTAAATAGCCCACCACTTAGATAAGGTAAGAACCGGTCAATACACTAGATATATTGAAAACTTCTAAGGTTATACTGAAAATACCTAGAATACTCAGAAGAGAAGCCATGTTGCATTGCTTCCCATTTCTGAAGCTATTTCACTTCTAAGTACCGCTTACATATCCATGGAATCTTCGTACAGTACATAAGCCTGGACTTCAACAATGTATGTCCGCGCTGGAATCGTCACGGCAATGGGAAAACCTCCGTAATCCGGATCCTCATTAGGCATAATCACAAACTGCCCACTCCTGGTCTCGTCACCATTCAAGACCCGCAGAGTGATCAACTTGCCTTCGGGCGAGATTTCCTTTTCTTTCGCCGCCAGAATGCCGGCGAATGTTGCGTCTTTTCGAACCGGTTTGAATCGAACCTGGAATCCATATCCTACAAGCAGGAACCGCATGTCTCCCATATAAATCACCATACCTGCTCCAGGTCCTGGCTCTCCGAAGACAAAAGCACGCTCAACAATGAGTTCAACCTCACCAAACACCTTAGTCCATGCATCTTTGGCATGACCGTTCGATTTTTCGTCGAAAAAGAACCCCATTCGGTCATCCACCCTGGAGTTTATAATCCACGGCTGGATTTTGCTCAGCAACCGGTATTCTTTACCAATCTGTGCTGGATCTATATCAATCCCAAACGGACTGCAGCCCAAAGCCCCATATGTACCATAAGCCAACCATACTCGGCGACTCCCGCTCTTGTCGCGGCGCTGCTCGGGTATGAACAATGTGCTGCCGTTGGCTGTATAGTCTTCGCATACCTTTTCGTAATTGTGGAAGTAGAGATCAGGAGAGATGAAGTCGAGTGCCGGCGCGTTAAACTTCCAGATATCTAACATATGAGGCACTGGTCCTCCAGAGGGGTAAACACCGGGAGCTATGCCACCACCTACAACGATAGGAAGGCCATCGACTTCCAACGAAAATGCATCATCAATATTTAGCCAGGTATTGGTGTAGAGTGGAATTGGATAAGCTGCATTCCCCGCGGCTGCAACACGGCCGACATACGCTGAAATGTGGTACGCCATAAAATGCTTCATTAGCTGCGGTTCGTGTGCCAAATACGGATTCCCAGGTTTGCAGCCCCGATGTTGGAACAGGCCAGGAGAAACGCTCTTTAAAAGATGGATGGAGATTCGTCGAGGCTAGGTGCTCGAGGAGGGTGCCTGGTACGGGATGTAGAAACGCTTGTTGGGCGATAGAGGAACGATCCCCCGAGTCCCCTAGGAGACCGGTCTCATTTTCCACCTGGACCATCAAGACAGTATGATGCTCTGAGTCAATCTCCCGTAAATAATGCATGAGATGTCCAAATGCTTTGGCGTCAGCTTTCCATCCTTCCTCGCTCAAAGGAGAGATCATCTCAAGCGTTGTCTTAGCTCCGTCTGCATCGACAAGGTGCACCCTAGGAAATCTCTTTGTGTCTTTCTTGACCCAACCGGGAGCATACGTGCTCAACCCGTTCTTATAGCTGCCGAACCATAGCAACACCAGGCGCATTTGGTGTTCTCGTGCCCCGTGGATCACTTTTTCAAGTTCAGTGAAATCAAACTGACCCTCCAGAGGCTCGATCATCTCCCAGGTCACGGCACCTAGTAGGGTATTGATTCCTTGGGTTTTCATTGCAGGCCACACTTCTGACATTATCTGGCTGAGCTCAACGATGAATTGTGAAGCTCGCCCGGGAGCATCAAAAACGGTTTCCCATTAACAATCAGTTGCACTGTTTTCTGGTCAACGTAACTTAGGTGGGGAATTTTCGAAGAGAACTCATCTCCGTTGACAGCTTTGAGTGAAGTCATGATGGTCTGGTGTACCAATTCAATCATGGACTCAATCTAGACATGGCATCTCGTTTGTGGGTTGACATTCTTGACAAAGGCTTGGAACTGCTTGAGGCTATTCTAGGCTTATTCAACACTCGAGGAAAGGACGTAAGTCCTTCCAACCTTGGAAGGTTCCTTAGATTACACGTATATCTGTGATTAACTTGCTCAACAGCTTCGACACTGTCCTATTATATTTATAGCGCATAGCCTAGGAGGAATAATGGCCAAACAAGTAACATTGCCCCTTCCTACTACCAAATTAAACGATTAAAGCTGACATTTGTTTTCTTTGTTGTGTCTTACAACTAACTGCTCTGGAACAAAAAACCGACTTTCAAGATATCGCGCGGACGACCGCTGCTCTAATCTAAATAGCGACACCGCACACGACGTCTGAAGCAGCTAAAGATTGATGTCAGCTACAACTACTGAGAGAAACCAAGTCATTTCATAGAAACATGACACCGACAAGCAGACATGACGCGAAACGGTTGGGGAGCCTCTGTATGCGATTTGAAGCTGTCGCTAGCCACCTTTATCTAGTAACGATTCGGGAGACAAAGCAGACCGTATTAAAGAGGCTGTTGTCGAGAAATAATAAAGCTTTTGTCAGGGAACTTGTTTCGAATCTTGCTGCTGAGGACTAGAACTGACGGCTCTTTTGATTGAAAATCTAGATTGTCCCACCAAGTCAGTGTAAAGTATTTTCGTCGCTGGAAGAATGCGTCGACATCCATGCCAACCATCAAGATATTGCTAAATTAATGCCGAGTCATCTGCTGGAGAAGCCGGTCCAGAAGGCAGTATCTGCAACGTTGGAACGAATTGAAATACAGCTCAGAGATGGTAAAACTAACCACCCGTGGCTCCCTCTTACTTTTAATTATTTCCCTTCCACTCGCCCCTTTTCTGTTTTCTGATTTAAGATTTGCTATAGATTTTTCGCCTGCAACATTATGCAATCAACTATCGCAAATCATAATATGGTTGATAGTGGGTCAACCGCTATTCAAAGTACGTACTCAGCTTTAACATAGTTGATTCTGGATAGCAGCCTTTTTAGAATTAAGCTGGTATAAAAACAAGGTTCGAAAGCAATCAGTACGAGTCGACAAGTGACAGGGACTCCAAGTGAAACTAAAAATGAAGGTCCATCTCTTTCCGACTTTTCCTCGGCCAAAAGAGACCCATTACTTCCGTGTCACGTCATCCCTCTTGCCAAGAATAGGGACTTCCACGGTCGAAAGGACGTTCTGCAGGTAATAGAGTGTGCCTATCGCCAGTCGATGAGGATGGAGTTGAAAGAAAGGAGCTAAAGACATTTGCACTGTGTGGTCCGGGTGGTATGGGTAAAACTCAGGTGGCCAACGAGTATGCCATCACCCACACAGAAACATACGAAGCGATTTTGTGGGTTCATGCTGAAGAACCAACAACACTTATCGATGAGTTTAGCCAACTTGCCGAGCACCTTGGCCTTGTGCTAGAATGTTCGCCTGATGCAAGAGACCAGGCCTTGACTCGCGAGCTTGTCAAAGGTTGGCTAGCCAAACCAGTACGATCGTATAATCGCGCCGACAATAGCTCGATGGAAGAAGTCCCATGGCTTTTGATCTTTGGCAACGTCAATAATCCGGATCTACTGTCAGATCTGTGGCCGCCCGACGGTAGCGCTGGGTCGATACTCATTACGAGCCGGGACAACCTGGCCAAAACCCAGTTTTACCAGATACAAAAAGGGATCGATTTGCCGCCAATGAGTAACAAAGATGCATCAGACCTCTTGCTCAAGCTTACGTGGCGAGAAAATGACCAAGAAGAGCAACGGCTGAGCGTTGATGTCGCAGACAAACTGGGCGGTTTGCCACTCGCACTTACTCAAATGGCCGGGGTGATGGTTCGGCAGAGCCCGTCTTTTGCCAGCTTTCTCAATAGATACGAGGAGGAAGAAGAGCGCGACATCCTTTTCAACCTTTCGCTGGAGCCGAAACATAAACGGACTAACTATGGACACACTTTGGCATCGGTATGGTCTCTGGAGGAGTTGAAATATAGTTCCGACCTGTTGGATGTTATGGCATTTTTACACCCTGATGGGATTTCTGAAAAGCATCTTGAAGGCGCCGTCGGTGTGGCTCCATTGGCCGACTATCCAAAAACTGTGACAGCGTACCAGGACGCACGAAGCGAGCTACTGAAATCTCTTTGATCATTGCAGACCGATCTTCGTCCAATCTGACCATCCACCGTCTCATTCAAGATACAGCAAGGGCTAGGATGAATGAACATCGCCTTACTGAAGTATTTTCGACCGTCGTTGACATTTTATGGATAATTTGGCCAGAGGCAGAACGTGGTGTCCGACATCATGTCGCTCGCTGGAAGGATTGTGAGGCGATCTCACCACACATTATCCGCATGAAAGATCATTTTATCCGGGCTCCAAGAGCCTCAAAAATAAGATGGACTGGCAATTTACATTTTGCCATGCTGATCAACGAATTAGGCTGGTATGTTTATTTCAATTTTTCGATTGGATTGACTCCATAATAATCCTAAAATGTTAGGTACTTCCAAGAGCGAGGCCATACGACAGAGGCTCTTGACTGTTATCAAGTTGCCCAAACATGTGTCGAGTACATCGAGATCCAAGGGCAACATGAGAAAGGAAATGCAGATAAGATATTTTTCCTTCTCTCCGAAATCCACAACAACATTGCAGGCTCAACAACGGAATTGAATGACCCAGAAAAGGCGTTAATCCATTTCCAGAAATACAACGAGATGCTCACAAATAAACAGGACATTGAAGATACCGGAACCTTAGAGGACTGTCGGGTTTCCGACTCCAGGCTGACAAGCTCATTCTACAACTTGGGAATGAGTTACGCTATGAAAAGCGATTATCCCAGTGCTATCAAGTACATAAAGTTAGCATTGGATGAAGCTGAACAATTGAAGGATACTCGAAATGTCAAGGTCGCAAGAAGTCTTGGGTTGACCAATCTTGCCCTGACGCTGTGGCTTATGGGGCGCCATGGAGAGGCTTCCTCGGTGTTAACAACAGCTCTACAGGAAAGAGAGGAACTTCTAGGCCCTGGCGATCGCGATTCCATGATGTAAGTTCTCTTTTCCCCCGTTTTTTTTTTAAAATTTATTTCATTTGTTATACTATTTTAACAACTCGGAGGCCTTATCAAATTCTTCGTTTGCTAATAGAGTTTCAAAGTACTGGCCGAATATTGTACGGTTTAGGAAATGTGAAGAATTCCCAAGCCTTGGTCGATGAAAGTTTACTTTTTCATGAGTGTGCTCTCCTGCACTTCAAGGAAACGGTGGGCAATAATCATCATCGAACCGGAAACTCGTGCTTCAAAGTTGCTCAACATTACACTCGACTTGGGAAATTGGAGGAGGCCATGTAAGAGATTAATAAAACTTTGCTTATTGCAACTAGCCGCGCGTATACTTTTTTTTAATTTATGTTGGGCTAACGTGCTTCGTGACCAAGTAATCTTCTGGATCAAGGAATCAGGATATTTGATCGACACGAGTGCTATGTCGCGGAGAAAGGACGTGCAACCATGTTGAAAGCCACCGTACTGCAGCAGAAATCCGGGAGTGACGAATATAAGGCTAATTTGCAACGAGCTGTGTTGCTCTATGAGATTGCGAGCAAGAAAACAACAACTGAGGCAGATTTAGTGCTGCAAGATTTCGATATGTATGTCCATGTTTGGGGGCGATGATTTTTTCTGCATTGGCATCAATGTTGCGAATTTGAATTCTTCTACTGCTACTATTTCATACCCACCATTAAATCATATATACCTGTCAGATAATCCGGATATCCGAAGCAGTCAAATGAGGCAGTCAATCAGAAGCTCTACATTAAGGCTTCCAAACTTACCCCTCATGATAGATCACAAATCACGTCAACCCTACACACAAAATCACCCCGCCAAAAGGTCTATAAAAACCTGGCTTTGGAACATGATATACTCAGACAGACAGAGAACTCAATACATACAATCTTGCTAGTCACTTCTTCTTTTACAATTCTTATTCAGGATTGGCCTGGAGTAAACCCACCAATCCGACAATACCGTATGGTAAAACCCTAATCCGTATGTCCACATCACGGATTCCAACTATCACCATCCAAGGCATCTGCTACCCAGGTACTCTTCGATATAATTTGTGTAACTACGTATCTATTGATCAGACGAAATAACCGCGGGTCGATATTTCCAATGTTACATGTAACGCGTAATAGGAGGGCCAGATCAGTATTTAAAGAACTAGTAGGTGCATATGTTTCCTAGGAGCACGCCATATACCGGTCTGGCCATTCTTATCAGGCCGAGTTAAAGCTTAATGAGCGTCGCTAGGTAGTAGGCACTAGGATGCATATCACTTTTACCGTTTTCGGCATGGAGATGCGCGACGGGCTTTCCACCTCTCATTCTTATCTTTTAGTCGTTTCACGCACAGTCTTTATTTTAAATCATCTTTCAGACTGTGTGTCTCAGAATACGAGAATGATTTAGAATATATTCCATTTGCTCACAATAATTGACCAAATTGACAGCAACTGTGTTGAAAGTTGAAACAGTTACATTCCATTGTGTGCCCGCCATGACTAACACCAAAAATGGGGGGATCCAAAAGTCCTCAAACCTCGAGGTCAACAATGTAGACAATCTGAAACCAGAAGAAGGTGCCATCATCGCACCCGACCAGTTCGACGACCAATACCAAACGACAAGGAAAGAAATATGGTCGTATTACTCGTGGGTGATATCCACTTCTTAACTATGCACATGGCTTTGGCTAAAAAACGGGTTGCAATTTAGCTACTATATCGGCAATAATGGCTTGACATTATTCAGTACGTTTATTCCGGACTTCGATGGTTTATATAATTTTTTTTAACAATAGCAATATTCTAAATGCCAATTTACAGACTTCGCGCCGACAGCGTTTCAAAATCTCCTGTCTCAAGCAAGTGATGCGAATGGCTATCTACGCTTCGCTGGCAAAATGCGCTCTATCAACAGCATAGTACTTCTCTGCAACGGCATCTCGTTTGCCATCCAGATCGTTATATTTCTCATAATCGGCTCCTTTGCCGACTTCGGTAGCTGGCGACCAAATATCCTCATTGCCCTATCCATCGTCGCCTGGGCCATCGGCTTTGCCTGGCTCGGCGTACACGACCCAAGTAAATGGGAGGCTGCGACGGGCTTGTACGTTGTCGGCTTGATCGCATACCAGACCACCCTGACCTTCTGGACAGCTGCCTTTCCCGGTCTGGCGCGAAATACGCCTGAAATGAAGCAGAAGGCCGATGAGTTGATTTCCGGCTTAATCACGCGCGAGGAGTATGACTATGCAGATACAATGAAAAGAAGTCAACTGTCCAATATTGCCTTTTACGTCCAGTCTGTCGCGGAGATATTTATTCTTGCTGTTATTGTGGGCGTCATGTTTGGCGTGGATGTTAATGCAAGCACGCAGAATAATAATTGGGGATTGAGCGTTCTCATTGCTTTTGCTACGGGGATTTGGGTGCTGAGTGCCATTCCGTGGTTTATCTTCGAAAAGAGACGTCCAGGACAAGATCCGGCGCCACGAAATATCATCATGGCTGGTCTGTGGCAGTTGTACCATGCAGGGAAGCAAATACTTCATTTAAAGCAAAGCTTCATTTACTTGATTGGTAAGTTTCATCTTATGTATACTACATAGAACTCACTTTAATTCGTCTGATGTATTAGGCTACTTCCTCCTTGGTGACTCTCTCAACACCACCGTCACCGTCATCGGCACGCTGCAAAACACCATTGTAGCCTACAACACACTCCAGCTAACATATCTTTTAATCGTCGGAATTGCGGCGCAGGTATACCACATTCCCACTACCCCTACTGCCTATTTTACTACCTACACGTTAAGTCTAACAAAACAATCAGGCAATCGGTATCTACGGCTTCTGGTATATCCAACAACGCTTCCACCTTAGCACAAAAACCATGTTCAACGTCATTGCCATCGGCATCATCCTCCTCGACGGCTGGGGCATGATTGGAGTCTGGACGCAGCGCTTCGGCTTTCACAACGTCTGGGAAGTATGGGCATACCAAGCCTACTACGGCCTGTTTGTATGTCCCTGGTACTCATACAGCCAAATCATGATCTCCGAGGTGACCCCGCGTGGCAAAGAGTTTTTGTTCTTTTCGTTGTTTAGCATTATTGGGAAGACATCTTCGTTTATTGGGCCGATAGTTTCCTCGGCGATTATTGATGCAACGCCCAGTGGGAATGAGTCGACGCCTTTTTATTTCTTGTTTGCGTTGAGCTTGGTTAGCTTTGTGGTTTTGCTAGTGTTCGTGGATCTGAAGAAGAGTAGGAAGGAGCAAGAGGAGTTCTTGATGTTGGAAGAGAGGAAGAAAGGGGGTCGTTCTTCGTTGGATGCGTAGATTGATGAACCACTTAGGTAGTTGACTTTGAAAACGAAGGAGGTCGCATCTCAGGGTAGATACATATATATATCGTAAATAGATTATATAAATTTCTGTAAACACTCAGGGTATAGCCAAGATTGGACTTATTTAAGAGAAACTGCTACTATCTGCCACATAAAAGGTTGAGGAATCCGTGACGCCAAATCCCCCGACGTTGGATTGCATGTCAAACGACTGATCAACAACAACGTCCATATTGATATTTACATCACCAGAGCCGGTAGCACTATTGTTAAAGCTACCCATAGATTGGGTAGCGTTAAGAGCGGCGAGTTCGGCATTCAAGTTCTCTAATTGTATGTTTGCCTGCACTTGGTTATCGAGTTGGTTTTGTGATTGTAGATCGTTCAGATAGTTGAGCTGTTGTTGTTCTTGCAAGAGCAATTGCTGCTGGTTGTTGCTATTCAGGCCGAAAGAGTGAGCAGTATTATTGTTGTTGTTATTGCCGATATTTTGGCTAAGATTGTTCAAAATCGATAACCCAACGTCGACAATTGGACTTCCGCTACTTCCTTGCAGGATCTGCTGCTGGCTGCTGTTATTCAAGTTGAAATTTAGAGAATTATTGTTATTGTTATTGCCAAGATTTTGGGTCAGGTTATTCAGAATCGATAATCCAGCGTCGACAATGGGATTTCCACCATCTCCTTGCTGGTGCTGCTGCTGTTGCAGATTCATTGCGTGTATACGCTGCTGTAATGCTTGTATTTGTTGATTCTGAATGTTAAGTTGATCTATGCCGATATTTGGCTGCGGTGCTTGAGCGGGGATATGTGTTGGTGGTCTACCTGGAGGAATTCCCTGCGCGTTCCCTCCTAAAGGATGGCTATTCTGCGGGGGTTTAGACTGTGTAGAGCTAGCATTCATCATCAACATGTTGGTTGTGGGAATCGTGCTTTGAGGCTGGGAAGGAGACGGCGACTGCTGAGAGCTATTCTGGTTATACGTAAAGCTTGGCTGATGCTGATTGCTCCAGCTTATAGAGCTGGTCCCTGCTGCGGGGGAATTCAGAGGGTGAGTCTGATAATACTCGTCGGCTTCCCCGCCAGTAGGCGCCGAGTTACCTGTCGGAAACTGACCAGGTTGGTGCTGAGGTTGAAAGCTTCCTGGATTATGCTGGTTATTTGCAGAGTGTTCATTTGATGTGATAGGACTATGTTGGCTTGGTGAACTCGCTTGGACATTGTGTTGCAAGTTCTGCTGGCTGTTGGTGTTGGGATAGTGATTTGGCACGGCACCACTGGACGATCCCGCTCGTGTAGTCTGGTACTGCGGATTTTCACTATGGTTTTCACTGCTTGGATCATGGTGTTGACTTAGTGAAGTTCCATGGAAGTTGGATGAGTTTGGAATTGCACCAGAGGAGTGTTGTTGGTGATGCTCTGGACTGTTCGCATGCCCAGTTTGGGGTTCACTATGCTGAGAGACAGGGCTGCTGAAAGATGGCAAGCTATTGCTCTCCTGCACATATGAGTTGGTCGCTTCATGGTTGTTGCTATGCTGGTTCTCGGGTGTTGTGGTGCCTGAGCCATGCTGCAAGGCCTCACTTTGAGTCTCGTGCTCAGTTGACGGATGTTCTTGATGATCATCGACGGTCCGACCATTGATGCTATTTAATGGACCTTGTGGACCTGGATTATGTGGTTGTTGCTGCGGTTGTGGTGACTCTGAATCCTGTGGCTGGACTGGATGGTGGACAGAGCCATACGGACTCGGTGCTTCCGTTTCTGGCGTTGGTGCAGATGACTGGGCAGCGGAACGAACAGTTGTGGCCTGCGATATGTCGAAATTTTCTTCTGTTGAATGGGCTGGGGGTGTTTGCTCGGATAGCGGAATTGGTGCAATATCCGTTTTGCTGGAGGGAAGAGGAGGTAGCCTGCTACTATTGAGAATTGCAGGCATCCCACCGTCAACAGTAAGTATAGTCATCCCAGTAGAATTGGAAGTGTACACTTGGTTAGGAGGAACAGATGCCGTAAATCCGGAACTAGAACTATGCACTGCTGGTGTACTAGGTGCTGTCGTAGGATGAATTATATTGCTGCTTCCACTAATCATATTCGATGGCGTTGGATTATGCACTGTAGAGGCGATGGATGCTTGGATAGACGGAGATGGATGAGCTGTTGGCATAGTAGGGGTTTGATGAGATTGCTGTTGAAGTTGCTGCATTGACTGTGATTGAACCTGGGACATCTTTTGCATAATCTGTAATTGTGCTTGGAGCCTTTCAATTTCTTGCTTTCCCTGCTGAGCCTGTATCTGCGCTTGCAATGCTTGGGTTTGTTGACTGGGGTTTTGGTACAGGTGTAGGGGCGGCAATGTAATTCCTGTGTCGTTTTGTACCTCCTGCCGTATAATCTGTCCGGTGACTGCACCTGCATATCTCGCCACTTTTTTGCCCATACTTTTGCCTATATTTTTTAATTTTTCCTTGTCTACGTCGTTAGCCATGGAGGTGGCCTTGCCATAAGCCGCCCTCGAAAAAGTGTTGGATTTGTCCATGACAGATCTCGAGGCGTCCATAATTGCTGGATGTATTATCTTCCGTTTGATTTCTCCGGTGTTTGCTACTGGTTGAATAACTGGCTGCACGAAAGGTGGAACACTTTGCTGCATGGGAACGGCGAGACTAGCGGGTACCTGCATTGTTTGCTGATTAACTGCTGACTGACTCGCGTGTGGAGATATTACTGGTCGTCTCTGTATACTAGGTGCCTGAGGTACCGACACAATTGGCGAAATAGACGAGATCGAAGATGATCTAGTCGAAGAAGGCTTACGTTGGATCGAAAATGATTGTTGACGAGCAGGCTGTACTCGAGATGATATGCTAGCTTGAGATGATACAAAAATTCTCATTAGCTTTCCTATTGAAAAGAAACTTGATCCCGAGTGACACTTACCTGTCCTCATCTTCTGTGCCGACAAAACCTGCGCCACAAGACTCTCGTGACCTGGTTTTATGGGATCGAAAAACGTCATCTCGACAGCTTCAAGGCATGCATGGCGAACGGGGATGTTGGTCTTTTTCGTGCAATCGAGGCATACATCCCACTCTTGACAATGATTGCATTCAATGTAGCAATCACTATCAGGTACAATCGCTTTATCGCATTTGGCACAAGACTTGGAAGTAAAACCTGACACCCCTCTGGCTTGTCCAAGCAGAGCAGGCGGGACAGTCCACTGTAAAAATACAGGAATCATGATATGGGGGTGCGAGCGGGCACCGCCAAAATCAGCACAGCCCTCACAGGCAATCATAGTGCAGGTAGGGCACATGAAAACTCGTGAGCCCATCGGAAACTCTGCAACGTTTATGTATGTTAGCAAGGCATTTTATGACAATGTGTGTAAATTTCTGGAGAACTTACTCTGATTACAGCAGCCACAGAGAATATCGTGAGCTTCGGCAGATACAGTCGCTATGTCACGGACTGGCTTGCGTGCACAAGTTCGATGACTGTGAAACTGCCTCCGATCTCTTTCTGCTTCACCCATGATAAGTTGAAACTTCGTATGTGGATGACGTGCAAGCTCGCGGCCGCTAAATGGCACACTAAAGATTGTTACGTCAAGTCAGTAATGGCCGTCTCATAGGAATACGAGTTGTCATATACCTAGCCTTGCAATCTAGACACTTTACGGCGTTATACCTTGCATCCTTATTGATGTTAACTCGGTAAAGGAATGAGGCAAATCTATGTGTCGGATCATGTTCTCTTTGACCTGGTGCCTGACAATCTTCACAGAATCGGATCTGCGCGTTATAATCAACTATACATGTGACGCAAGTCCAGAAGTTGCCTCCCTTTCGGATTCCTAGAGAATTCGTGCCGGCGCAGTTAGTGACATGTCTCAATACGACTAGCCGTATAAGGTATTTTTCTCACCACTGCAGCAACGCCCACAGTGAGAAAGCGTTGCACCGGCTCTACAGCTGTTACACTGCACGCTATACGAACCTAAGCCGAAGTCATCTGGCGCCTTTGTAACGGTCATTTTGCCATGAGGATGACTAGCAATCAAATCACGGCTGTTAGTCACACAATTGACGCAAAGATTGAACTCGCAGTCATCGCACGAGAGACGGCAATGGGACAGTTGTCGGCATTTCGTGCAAGGTAACTGCGAAGGGCGTGCACCTCGAGAAGTTGTGCGGTTCAGCAGATATTTGTAGTACGGCTGGTGGACAGCGGGATGTGAGCTAGGACAGTCGGCGCAGATGGAGAGATCGCAGAACAGGCACCAGAAGTAATATGTGTCGTATGGAAGGCCTAGCTTACAAACACAGGTAATTAGCATCACATAAAGGATATACCGGAATGCGAGTAGCATATTAATTCCATCGAGACCTGCCTTTGCCGCAATGACAACAGAGTCCGCTTGCTCGAACAGCCGATTCTATATTGCCTTGCATGATGCCGAAACGGTGCTCAAGTTTGTTATATTGATATCGGTGTTGATGTTATCGTCTCCTAGACGGGAGAACACAGTCTAAAGGAAGAAATGACATATACATATAATGTTAAATGTACCAGCCTGTCCGCGAATTCAGCCTCATCTCTTGTTGTCGCAGGGGAAGTTCTTAGTTTACTGACTTGACTGAGGACTCCGACTCTGCCTTCCTCTTGTGGAGGTTGAAAATAGGCGCCCTCTGTACTGCTCTGTGATTGGACAATCGCGAGTCTAGTTCCTATCAGCAGCCAATCAGATGCCCCACAAGCCGAGCGCGCGAGTCGACAACAAACGTGATTGGCTGCTCGGCTCGCGGGATATTGCTTGTTTGGGCGCACTCAGCCTCAAACCTAATCTGCGTGCAAAATCAAATATCTACGGAGTAGAAGAATAGAGGGAAAATGATGCACTGCCTCTGAAGGAGGTTCGGTGGCTTGAGCCCACTCATAGTGAACTGAGTGAACTGCCACTCAGGCGGAGTTCATATCAACGTTATGTATATGGCTATATGTCATACGTATTGCCAGGGATCTAAGCGTGGCTGGTGTTTTTAAGACTCGGTGCTTGAAGGAATTCGAGAATGCTGTCAAAGCCCTCGCGCTCCTTGATCCAGTGCCCGACATCCTCCGCTACACTGAACGTATCCCAGTCAACTTGGAACATCATTTTGTGAAGAACATGGAAACTGGGAAGCCTGCCGTCAAAGATCCACGGATACCCACGCATTATCGACTCCATGACTCAAGAGCATGTGGTTGACAGTAACGAGGCCTCCACAAGTTCTGTGGTCTGCAGACCGGTAATTTCAGCAATGAACCCACCCGATTAACAAGCACTACATCTCAGGTGTGCTGGGATTATTAGGGCCTGTTTGTTGGAAGAGCAAATGCTACAGCTAAACTGCGAACAGCAACCAGCCACAGAAACCTAGCAGGCTAGCCAGTTGCGCCAAAGAAATCCTACACCACAGTTACTATACCCTCGCTCATGCCCCCAAGGTAAATGAATCTAGTAACCTGGACCCTGCCTCTATAAGATCAAGAATGTCCAAAACTGACTCTCGCAGCACGTCTTTCTGTATTTCCTGTCTTACCTGTATATCGCTTGTAGAATAGACAAATAGACATCGAACCCAGAGCACATAACTTCTTGAAATGTGGCACTTCATCGGTTTTGTGCTGTTCGAAAACCCAACTGTAGGTATGGGGAGAAGTGGGTTGATTTTGGTCATTCGAGGTCGCGGATAAGAAAAAGTCTTCAGCGAACTCAAGGCCATAGCTGCCACGCCCATGGAGCATAATAACAGTATGGGCGTGGGAGGGATGGATGTGAGGAGTAGAGGGCAAGTAGATATGTTCTGTGGGGTTTTGTGTGAGGGGCTGCAGTCTCAAGCCTACTAGGTAGGTATATGCATTTAAACGCAGTATGCACAGAGAATAGCGCAAGAAAGAATGGAATATGTATATGGTTCCAAAATCAAGCACCTGAAAAGTTTTGGGAAATGTCTCTACCCAACACTTGGGGCGAGAGCAATACAAGAGAATCTCAAATCTCCATTACTCTCTCGCTGCATGTCGATAAGACGCTTGATACCCAGTTCTAATGCGCGTTCACTGATAGCATCATCGCCCTCCCCCAGAGGTCCTCTATCGAGGGGTCCTTTCCTCGAGCCCTCGAGCTCCCACAAATGCCCATCAGCGGCCTTCACGAGCGCTACAAAATGGTTACCATTAGGTTCATCTGGATTTGGAGGTTGTGTATCGCCTGTATGTGCGGCGGCTTCGTTTTCTTCAAACAGCTTCTCAGTGCCATTCAGCAATTTAGCTCTCTCACTCATTCCAAGAGGAACTGCTTTCTCCAAAAGACTAGCCAGCTCACTTCCGGGGATGATCATCTAGGAAGGGACACTGTTCAAGATGCAATGCAGAAGGCCAATCAGCCCACAGCCGTGGGTGATTATTTGCTGAAACCAGATTACCCGTTCTTCTGGGCCTGCGCCATCATACCATGGTAGATGCGCATCCTCTGAGTCACGGTCACGCTTCCAAGCTTCTGTCATGGGAACCGTTATAAGTAAAGCTAGAACGGGTCGAGGAAGGGTGGCAAGTATGTCCGAATCATAGATTGAATAAACATTGTGAAAGGCAAGTTGTTTCGACAGACCGAGGCGATAAGCGAGTTTGTTCATGACTTCCGGGTTATTTTCTAAATATGCTGGCTATGAGCCCAACACTCACATTTGAAAGGTCACTGACTAGGAGGTATTTTTTACCTAGCATAGTGAATACTTTTGTAGGTCTGCTTGATGCTTCGGCGACATTGTCACCAAGTCGAACATCGGTATAACTGTCCTTCGCCATAATTCTTCTCGTCCGTTTATCCAACGCTTTCTACAAATTCTTAGGTCGGTGCTTATGTGGCATAGCAAGCGGTTGGACATCTATTCAGCGTCGGTCTGCGTGAAGTTGAGGTTTTAATAGAAAGCACCTTGTCGACCCGCCTGGCCCCGCTAAGGCTGCTAGTGCTAGGCAGCAGCTAAGCAAATCGACAGACTAACTAACCATTAATCGATTAGCGTTTCGACTGCGGACACTAATTTTCTAGTGTCGCGCAATTGCAAGCAATTGCGCTCAAAAATCGAGTGTTTCAAAAGTATTGTGGCCAATGAGGCGACAATCTATCGATCCTCCTGCCAGAAATTATGGGGAAAGTTGACATCCGCCATATCCTGGCACAGCACAATGGGGAGAATATTACTATGTATAACTCAATTACATCTAATTATTGTGACCTGGTCTTCTCCAGGACGCTTCGTATGGTAAAACGCTTGACAAGCTGTCTGTCGTGCTTCTGAAAAGATCAAACGGAGAAGCTCAAAGCCTCAAAGTAAATATGCCGCCCCTTACGTCACCCCTGAAGCTTCAGAAGCTTTCTCCATCTCAGACTCGACAAGCTTACTTAGGTATATCACAGTAGCACTGGAGCTCACGCTTAGCGAACGTACGAATCGAACCATTTTCGGGTACTCGCCTCATGCTTTTGTTTTCCATGTGAAAGCTACATTTCCATCGTAGATATGGAAACCGCCAGTCTTTCACGCAAATATCTCTTCGGCGGTGACAAGTAAACTCTGCCTTTCCTTCATGGTATATCTCCGGTCCACTAACGTAGCTCATACAGGAAATGGTCAACCTCGGAATGGACTGCCTGCGACGACCGTGTCCGCGGCGGCGAATCTATATCTTACCTCTTCCTCAAGTCATCTAAACTCACAACAACCGCAACTTTGGAACAGGACCAAGACGAAAAAGAGCAACTCTCAAATTCAACCGATGACGACAGTGATAACTCAAACTCGGTGCTATTCTACGGCAAGCTCGATGCCACAGCCCTCGGCGGTGCAGGATTTGCGTCTCATCGAACCAAAGCCAACGCCCTCGACTGGGATCTGACAGACTACGACGGCATCGAGCTACAAATCGGCCAGTCCGACGGGAAAAGATACGTATTCATAATCAAGGATGAGATTCTACCCAAACGGCCAGATGGCAGAGACCGCAGCTCAATAAACTGGGAATATGAATTTGTCATCCCGTCATCAGAAACGATGAGAGATGGGAGTGCGGAGCGTATAAGATGGAAGGATTTTAGGCCTACGTATCGAGGGCGATTAAAGGAAAATTTGGGACGGGAGTTGAATGTGGCAAGTATTAAAAGATTCAATATAATGATGCGGAGGTGTGTATGCTGCGACATACTTAATGTATAAATTCCTTCTGACTCAAAACAGTTTTTTCGGCTACCAGGAAGGTGGCTTCGAGCTTGAAATCAAAAGTATCGCGGCATTCAAGGGAGAGGGCGAAGAATCCTCTTCGACACTCCTAGAAGATGGCGAAGAGCAACAGCAAGGAGGGATAGCAAGAGAAGTCGTCAGAGTTACGAAAACAGAAACGGAGTGGTGCAGAGCCAAACGGCGGCGTGAAAGGGGTCTGCTTGCGCGTTTACTATCAGCCTGCTGCAGATGGTAAATAACTAATTATATTTGCCTAACAATCTGATCGGGTTGTGAGTCACTCGTTGACCATACCTACCGGCCCAATACACGCGACGGCTATTGCGGTATCCGCCCTAGCCGCGAAAGTGCGGGGATAGCCGCTGACCTTGAGATTTTTGATAGAGGGAATTCTATCAATGTGATGTTCCGGCACGCGCTACTAGGAACAGAGCGAGGTCTATCTCACTATGCCTAGGGCAGGCTTTTGTTGAGTGTGGCAGGATAGGCGAAAAAGTCGTGGAGCACACCCAGCATTACTATACAGGGGTTACCAGACACATAGGAAAGACAGTTTACAGAAACTGCAATTTAATCTTTTTATTCAATATCAAGGAAGACACTGTTCAGCTGAATGGACTATCAAACGTGGAGCTTTTCTCCACGCAAAATTCCGGTAGGTATACTACGATGAACCGTGGAGAATTGGAGAGAAGATTCATGTCATCAATAATATTAAATGGCTATTCAAATTTATCATCAGAATACACCTGATGCAACCAGTTAAGGATATTATTATGAACTACTCTCCATACACTTCATTCTCTCGCATGGAATTCCTTCACCGGTCGAGCCGGGCGTCGGCCCTCGAAAGTCGGAGACGTTGTTTTCAGTCATATTGGAAGGCCACATTAGGCGGGTATGGCGATGCGTCCGCACTTGCGCAGAACTTGACGCCCAGGACATGCAGCATCCTCAATGCTGATTTCAGGTTACGCTATTGCTACTGCATGAAAGATGTGTTAGAGCCAAGCACACTTTCCCACCTGGAATAAGCGCCGAGTTTGCTTCTAAAAGATCACCTTGCAAAGTGCCGAGATGTCTAGGACAAGACTGGCCTTTGCCCACATTACAATGGCAATAAAATGGGATTGCTAATACCATATTGGCTCTCTGTTCATCCCACAAAATATTAGGGTTAGTTTGCCTAAGTCACAGAAGGAACAGAACAAAATCTGTTCTAACAAGATCCTAATATGCATGACGCAGCGAGTCACTGCATGTAGGATTTACAATCCAGTCGTCAGAAAAGACGCTGAACAGATCACAGAAGCGGATGTACATACCTAGGTATCGGGCCGTCAGACGCGATGGCTATTGCGGCTGGCCGAAAGTGTGGGGATATGAGGGGCATCCAAAGCATCTCCAACTACGTAGTATCTGCATGCATTATTAATTAAGTGTGAGCCCTCCAAGTTTTCAAATTCTGCTTATATAGAATATCTATCTATATAGAAAGTCGAGAGAGATTCGGGAAGTTCGAAGTGAGTCACAGTAGGTGTATATTGACGATCTTCAGTACTGTATCGACATAATGGCGCCTCAATTGGCATACATCGGATTGGGCAACATGGGCAGGGTGAGTTAAATCTGAACCATAGCCCTCTATTTGGGTGTTCTAATAGTTTTCTTACCATCTCAGGGCATGACCAAAAATATCGCCCAAAAAGCCGGCCTCGGCTCCCCAATTATACTCTACAATCGCACAGAGTCTAAAGCCGCAGCGCACGCCGAATCTATCGGCGGGCCCTCGAAGGCCAAGGCAGTATCATCCATCGCCGATGCCGTCAAACCATCCGACATCATATTCATATGCGTTGGCGACGATGCCGCCGTTGAGAGCATCGTCAACACCGCCCTCAGCGACGTGCAAGATGTCAAGGGCAAACTCCTCGTCGACATGTCCACCATCCACCCAGACACTACCCGCAAACTGAGCGCCCAAATTCGCGCTCGCGGAGCCAGCTTCGTCTCCTGCCCAGTCTTCGGCGTGCCCGCCATGGCTGAAGCAGGCCAGCTCATCTGCGTGCTATCCGGCCACAAGAACGACGTCTCCAGAATCCTGCCCTACACTGTCGGCGTCATAGCACGCGCCAATATCGATCTCACCTACGACGACGGGGCTGATGCTGCCTCCCAGGATATTGGTAAAGCGTCAACTTTCAAACTTATCGGCAACAGTTTTATCCTCAGCTTTGTTGAGCAACTAGGCGAGGGGCTCACGCTAGCCGAGAAGTCTGGTGTGGGCATTGATCCATTGAAGCAGTGGATGGAACTTATGTTTCCCGGTCCGCTGCCCAAATACATTGAGCGTATGCAGACTGGCGACTATTACAAGCGGGAATATCCGCTTTTCCCGGTTGACCTTGCCAGGAAGGATTTGAGGCATGTCACTGACGTTGCGAAACAAAGCGGTATGCGGATGAAGTCGCTGGAGGTGGTTGATGAGTACCTCAAAGACGTGAAGGAACATTCGGGGGAGAGGGGAGATATTGCCGGATTATATGGTGCTGTTAGGAAGGCTTCAGGATTGAAGTTTGAGAATGACGAGTAGATATGGTGAACGAAAATAATATACCTATTAATCATTATTATGTACGCGATGGATAGATAGTTAACATATACGGCCTCCTAATCAACGACATTCTTCTTATCCGCCCAACTAGGCTGAATACTTCGACACACAGCCTCGTAATCCCGAAACTTCAATGGATCCTCTTCCGGAACACCAGGTGTCGTCCAAAACATCGCCCAGTTACTTCCCTTCAATTTCCACGTTCCCCTCGACCGCTCAAAATACCACTTATTCACCGGATTGTCCATTCGACTGCGCCAACAGACCCCCTGAGGTAGACACGAACGAACCATAGCATTAAACACTATATCAGCGACGCCACCTGCCCCCTGGCTGCGTTTGAGAACGGCAAATTTATCAAGATATGGGACTAGACGCTTTATATTTTCAGGTTTATCAAGTTCGTTTTGTGGGATGTCTGGTGGTGCTTCCCAGGTCAGGATTGCGCCGCCCTCGTATTCGCCTGCGATTATCAGTCCGGCTATTCTGCCATGGATCCGATCTAGATAGTCCTGAACGTCTAGTTTTCGGTTGAAGGAATCTTCAATGAGATGGACCAACCGCGGAAGGTCAATACGGGGATCATCGAGGGTCAAACGTTGCGGGCCGCGGCTATTTTCTGGACACCAGGGGGTAATCCGCGGGTCGGGAAGGATGGTCAATGGCATTCCACGTTTTACGAATGTAGACTGCACTACCGGGGGAAATGTCTGCCCGTTGAATGTTTGGCTGGGTCCAAGTCGCGCAGACGGAAGTGAAGATGAGTAGACCGGTTTGTCGGTTAAGAGGTTGTGTATCAGGGGATTCTTCTGGCGCCTAGTTCCTACTTGAGAAACAGAAAGAGCGTCTTGCTGCTGTGGGCTCGCCGAATTCGCCACGTCCGTGGGTGTCGTGATAATTCCTGAAGATAGCGGGGGAAGCACCGCGAGCGTTTGTTGTAGCAGACGTAGATTATCGAGATGCCCTTGTAGAGGACTGCTCGCCAATTTAATGTTTGGTTCAATTTGTCCTTCCCATTGCTGCTGGTCTTTAGAGGGTATCCGAGTAACTTCTGATGTCACAAATTTCGAGATTGGATTGCTATTGTTCAGCGCCGCAACAGCAGAACTCGGTCCTATCTTTAAAGAAAGCTCATTGCTAATCGGTGTTATCGCCCCCAGAAGCTCATTTTCAATGCCTTCAAACTCCTGCTCCATATTGATGAAAACATGAGACCGTTGGGGGCCTCGGAAGGCTGGAATACCGCCTATAGGATCTAGAACAATTAATCGATCCACACTCACCTCCTTCTGGAGGACTGCGAACTTTTCTGCTGTTATTCGAGGATCCTCGTCAGGATCATGTTTTCTTTCCAAACCAGCTAGTTCTTGAGTAAGAGCTAACACAGCATCATTGGCTGAAACTAGAGATGCCTTGCACGCGTCTTCCGAATATGCTACCGGCGTGACAATGACTATGTGACTTTTCCGTAAGGGCCGTAAGAGAACTTGACGAGATATAACTTTTGGGAGATTTTCTTTTTCACTTTTTAACAATATTGAATCCAGTCGGCGAGATTTGCCTCCGTCGCAAGCATCGATTGCAGTTGAAACGCGATCTGCTTGTTCAGCCGCCACTTTTCTCCATGTTTTCTCGTCTTCCAATGGGCCGGGATCAACCACAACACAAGATGCCATGCCCAAGCGGGTGAGTTGTGACAATGTTAACGCAACTCCATGCATAGTTTCGTTGTCTAACGATTGCGGGTTTGTCAACTTGACCAGCGCAATATGCAAAGCCTCATCTAGAGTTATGTCCTGAGCTGTCTCGGGCGTCTCTCCCTGTCGGAAGACTGGCGTTTCCGACACCGATCTCGTGACTCCATAAAAAGACCCCAAATTGACTCCGGGTTTGTGGTCAATCTCTTTTACAGACTGTCCTTTAACAGCATCCTCGTTTGGCTTTGTCGCTTCATTATTTATTTTCTTGACCGAAGGAAATCTGGAGAGATAGGCTTTCGCCTCTCGCTTGGTAGCAGCCGAGTTTAGAAGACTAAGGAAAAATTCCTGCATGGATTGAAAGGTCAACAACAGGCAATTACTTTTCACGCCCTTCCGTTGCTATCTAAGCTTTTCATATTTTGCGCCGCACCTTGTCTGCCAATTTCTCACGGGCGCTACGATGAGCGGAGTTTTTGAAATTATTTTCCAGTAGCGGATCTTTTGGGCCCGATCTGCGCGCTGATTGTTGGGTGTCGTTATGGTAGCATCTTGCGCGATACCAAAATTGGGTCCTGACTTTACGGTAGCTTGACCAGTCATGTTTCTAGAAATAAATATATGTATTAGCACAGCGTCAAGACAACGTTTTGGACGACTATTGGTACCTTGTGTAGTAAAACCCTTGAGGACTGGGAGCTCATGACTCATCGTAGGAAGACTGAAGAGACAAATTCAAATTGGCGGTGAGGACGTTCCAAACAAGGTCCTCGAGCTGTATATACGTGCTGGGTATCTTACTATATGTCGAATAATTTGGATTGTTAGCACCGGCCTCGAGGATAGTCAGAAAATGTAGAATATATAGAAACATCAAAGAAATATGAGGTGTTTTCCTCCAATGCTTTCAACCGCCCTAAAAGTTTAACTAGTTACTAGTTAACTTATGACGCATCCGAAGCTGACTAAGCGCAGTAGTAAAGATAAGATAAGATCGGTCGCGCGATTAGGGCTAGGGCTAGGGTCCAGGTTCCGGTATGAAGCCATATTTAAACTAAAATAGATAATGAGCAGGAAAATCACGTACATGAAGGAGGGTGATTTTTCGGTTGCTCGGTGCTTAATATCAAAGCAACTTTTCTAAGAGAAATATGTATGTATTTGATTGCTGCTGAGCTCCGTCTCTACATGCAGTGCTCACGACTTGATCAAGCATTGCACTTTCATGGGTCTTAATTGAACGTGCTTTACCCCTAGTAGGGCATTTTCAGGAAGCCTGAAGGCCTTTAGAAATCTTACTACGTACTCCGTAAACCCGCGAACTAAGCATGCAGTAAAAATCGAATGCCGATGACCCGATAATTTAGCAGAATGTCCACTTCGGCCTTCATACCTAGGTAAAGATGTGAGACAGGAACAGGCTGAAACTTGGTAAATAACGTTAGCACCACTCCACTGAAAACCTTGTTATCCCGTACTAGCTATATGCACGCGGAAACTTTTAAGACCACCAAGATGAATCAACAAGAGCCTGTGTGTAAGGATTACATACTGTAGTGCGTGGTTATGGTTGATAGTAATACGTGGGTTTAAAGTTATATCCACGCTTCTCGATGCTCCAACATACGTAGTACTATAAGTCTATAACTAACTATAAACTGACGAGCAGTCGATCTAGATGACTCTCTGCAAACTGCTGGAGAGGAAGTCATATTGAGTGCGAGCAAGCTATCTAAAACCCTAGGCGAAAGCCCTGGCGCTAAACCTAATGAGGAACCGGCTCAGCTCCGCTGCTGCCTACAGATCTCACTGTATGGGACTTCCCGTCATCCCCCCCGTAGGCAGAGCAGCGACATGATGCCGAGAATATTACCGGAATAGGAAATAAAGATAGAAACATGGTGTCGTAGTGTACATAGTAGTAAAGAAAGAAGATCCACTCACTCCGCAGCCTTCCCCTTGATCTCAACAAGTCCTAATGCATCCCGGAATCTGGTAAATAAATGGACATCAAGGGCCTTGGTAAAGCCGTCCGCGGGATTGTCCTTCGTATCGATTCGCTTCAGGATGACCTCATTAGCATCGACAAGGTGCTTGATGAGGTGATAGCGTATTTTAAGCCAACGTGTGGCCGGAGTAGGACCATTACGGAGCGCGGCGGAAACGCTGTTATTAGAGTCAGTGAACATATCAAGAGGCTTCGATTCCTCCATCATGCCTAGCTCAATGAGCATATTCTTGATCCAGAGGGCTTGCCTCGCGACCTCGCTTAGGCAGATATACTCTGCAGCAGTCGACGATGGTGCTACGATTGTCTGTTTTGACGAATTCCAGGCAATCGGCTTCCGGCGTAAAAGATAATCCAGCCTTGAGTTGACTTCGAATCAGGGTGGTCAGCATGGGAGGCATCGCCGTAAATCTCTAGTCCCCTCGATTCGTCTTGATTGAGAATGATGCCGTAGCTCTGCGCGCCCTTGAGATATCTTATCATAAACTATAAAGTTCTAGTACCAGAATTGTGGGCAAGGTTCGTTCCAATAGGAGGCTTTTCTTTATTTAGATTGTTCACCGTAATAGTAATAATTTTTCCAACATCTATCCATTGAGCTTAAAGAGATGAAAAGCAAGACGTTCCGTCATGCGTACTTTTTTAAACATCGCAATCCATGTACTTACAGAGATCGGGGTGTTCGGCATTTATTGCACCTAGGTAGGCGTCATGTATTGGCCGACTTCGAGAAATGAGCGATGGTTCTGTTGGACTGTATTTGCTCAGGGCCTAGTTGTCCTGGTCCTGGAGATGTGAGTTAAAATCATTGAATAAGAGATGTGATGAACCGTCAAATACATAACTACCGTCTGAATTGGAGATTATCGTCATTGAAACCCCTCAGCCGCAGTCAAGTTATCCACTACGGTCCCTTTCTATCACACCATCTGCAAGCGCCCAAATCTCTAGACCCAGACTGCTAGGGACCGCAACATCTAATCAAAATACGATAACTCCAATTGCAGTCACTGGCAGTATATCCGGATATCCAGTCATTACTGGATCTACGCACGGTTCTACGGCCTCAATGGGCCCGGCATTCACGGGGGAAGCAAGTTCCTTAGATGTTATGCAAGGTGGATTTGCTCTACTTGTATGGGGTAAATAGTCTCTTGCCGCTGCCGCCATTCGTGGGTATTCATCACCATGTGTCCTCCACCAAGAGAGTAGCCAGTGCTTCTCTTTTGTTGGTGGTTCATCAATCGTCACAATCTCATCTTCGAAGTATCGGTCGATGTCAGATATTTGAAGCTTTCGTGGTGGTAGCTTGTGCAGAACTCTAGCCTCTATACTTTTCCCCGTGACCGAATGATCTTCTTTGGGTAGCGATTGCTTTTCTAGAGGTGCAAGGCCCTGCTCATATAGAAACTCTTTGACATGTCTCACAATCATTGGAGCTGTCTTTCCCCCAACTCTATCCCCAATAGCAATGTTTTGAATCGTGGATCCAGAACTAGTGCAATGTAATAGGCTTGGATTAATTGACTTGCTGAGTCGTCAGGAGTAATAGGGTCAATGCTGTTATCCGGTTTGAAGTAAACGAGTTTTCTTGGTGATGTGATCTTCCAGAGGTACTTCCTCATCGTTGCCATCACTAAGAAGATGATAATCAATCCTTTAAGAGCGCTGAGGATGCTTGCCTAAAGATGCAGAAGACTCCTTCATAATATCGAAAGAGGAAGTGGCTGAAGTGACCATTTTCAAAGAAATACAGCAGAACTGTAAACACGTGTCTATCGAAACCAACGGGACATGTTATGAATCAAATAGGATTAGCGCTATTTTAGTAATTATACGAATAATTACGAATCGAATACGAATAAGCAAAATTCTTATTCGTGTGCACCCCTAAAATCCGGTGAGTATTGATTGATGGCAGGTAGCGTAGCCAAACGACCAGAGACTCAGAGAGCTTGTCGACGCGGCCAAAGTTATAGACGTGTTCTTTTGAAGCCCTCCCGCCCAACCGATAAGAGTTTTTCCACCAGAGTTTCGACTTGGAAAGTTGTCGATTCCAGCTAGACCATGCAATCCAGCTTACTGAGGTCCCTCACCACCAGGGACCCCAGTGAAGTTTTAGGGCTGGGAGCCCTACAATCTGAGCCCTAAAAGCTGTCTAGCTAACCATTTTCAGACATTCTATTAAAAACAATCTAGTAATATAGCTAAACTTGATTAGGAAGCTAGCAAAGGCAGTGAGTGAAGCGGTGAGGAAAAGCACAAATCAAGTTAAATATAATAAACATTTACTGTTGTAACTGTTAGTGGTTTTCAAAATTATCGATGTATTGATACCCGCTGGCGGTGAGAAGCATCGACGAATCGCTGCTCTTCGTGCGCAATGTGTCGCAATGTAAAATTTGTAAAATACGAATTTTGGCGTTAAGCCGCGTATAGGCTGCCGTATTGGCATCCGAGTTCGAATTTACCGCACAATACCGCTTGTGAATACCGAACCATCGACGGACACTTTTGACGAGTGGCTCCAGTTCGCCAACTCAATGAAGATTGTCCCTGTAGTCGGTGGTCTTAAGGGTAATTTTGATATTATTCCGATACAGACCGTCGCGGGTGGCATCATCGCGCAACTAGCCCGAGATCACGAGGACGGTACGAAGGCTGAGCCCCTGGTATTTGCACATTATCAAAGCGTTTTCAAGATTGATATGCAATCCCTCGCTCAACACATCCAGACGAACAGACAACCGGACCTTACATTCACGAACATGGACATTTTAAAGTGGATCGGTCGCGTAAAGGCTGAGGGTTTCCCATATCAAGTGGCCGCACAAGACCTTACATTGGATCCTGTGGAAGGTTGGACTGGGCAGCCTCTTCGATCCCAGAGATAACTAACTATTTCTAAATTTATAGTTATACTAGTATCACTAGTATTTGTTAGTAGAGAATATTTTAAATCACAGTTAAAAGTAGTATAATATTAAGCTGATTTTATAAGTTACTATAAGAATATAACTATCTTATAATTCTAAAAAAAAATCCCAAACGGGCAGAGTTCTTGGGGTGTTGTCGATGTCATAATAATTGATGAAATCGGGTATATGGCACTGCTAACTTGCGTGTTTGCGATGCAAGTATTTTCCCGCTTATACCGTCGTCTAATTGTAACTATGCTGTTGCAGTGGATATTATTCGCAATCGAATTTAAGCTTTGAACACTATTTACATACTGAGTTTACATTGACGTTGTATGGTGCAAATATTTTGTTAGAATTTTGTATTACAATAACGCCCCGGAACTTCTTCCCTCTTGTACTGGCTTGGGGAGGTATTGTTTTCCTTTTATCGAGCAAGACTGTAAAATCAGTGGGCCTTGATATGGTGAATCGCATTCAACCAACTATTATATCGAAAACGCATACCATACCTGGCATACAGAGTCATATCGAAACGGCAGTATCCAAATCAAGAACGCATGTAGGTAGCATGATCGAATCCAATAAAGAGGTAGTAGTGCGATTCCTGCTAGCAAGAGGCTCGGGCAGGCATATAGCCCTAAACGTGACCGTAGCCGTCAGTAGCCCGTCACATCTCAGTTAAATTTATCCAGATCTGCATAAAAGAGTGACTGACGTTCGTAGTCGGGCGTCGATGTCTATGATGTCATTACATGTACTTCACCTAGCACGAATCCAGCAACCACCGTCAATGAACCAACTGCCCGCATTCTGTAACCATCGGCGATTAATCTTTCTGTTTGACCACGGACATCAATTGAGGATGGCGGCAAATTCATCCGCGTATTGTAGCATAGAAGACTATGGAATAGTCGGGGACATGCATACCTGCGCCTTAATCAGCAAAAACGGGAGTCTTGACTTCATGTGCTGGCCAGTCTTCGATTCACCCTCCGTCTTCTGTCGTATCCTTGACAATGCACAGGGAGGCCATTTCTCTATATCTCCAGCACCAGATGTAAAACCAATCAGCAAGCAGAGATATCGACCATACACCAATGTGTTGGAGACCCGATGGATTGATGAACAGGGGGTGGTAACTCTACTCGACTACCTTCCTGTTTCCAGTTCCAAGTTCGCTGATCAAAATGCTGGCCCTCGGTGGTGTATTTGTGATGACCGCGCTGCTCGAGAAGACCCGCAAAGATTATGTCATTCGGGCGTTATTCGCAAGATCGAATGCGTGAGAGGAGAAATGGAGATAGACATTGAGGTCTTTCCTGCGTTCAACTATGCAAGAGACCAACACAGCGGCCATTGGATTACTGCCCAAGACTCCAACGACCTCCTCAAGGAATATTCTTTCGAGAGTCAGACACAGAGCTTGCAGTTGACCGTCATTTCCAGCTCTGATGTTTCTGTCGAACCACCTGGTGCTATTCCCCTGGATCTGAGGCTGCATGAAAAGCAAGGCCCAAGAGGGCCAGGACTCCATGCCAGCGTGAAGATGAAGGAAGGACAATCGATCTCATTTCTGCTGCACGACCCAGAAACGAGACTTCCCAAAGAAGATTATATACAAGAGTATCAAGACAAACTAGAAAAAGAGACACTTAACTTCTGGGCTGACTGGATCGCTCGTTGTTCATTCCGTGGCCACTACCGCGAACAAGTTGAGCGCAGCCTCTTAGTGCTCAAGCTCCTCACATACCAACCTACCGGAGCAATCGTCGCAGCTCCGACGTTCTCCCTCCCCGAGCATATCGGAAGCTGCCGGAACTGGGACTACAGGTACTCCTGGGTTCGCGACGCTGCTTTTGTCGTGTACATGTTCCTTAAAAACGGCTACGCCAAGGAAGCTGAGGCGTACATCAACTTCATATTCGACCGTGTCTTCCCTCTAGTGACGGATAATGAATGCAAAGTGGGATCCCTCCCCATAATGGTGACGATACGAGGTGAGACCGACATTCCGGAAATTGAATTGGACCACTTAGAAGGATACCGGGGTAGTAAACCCGTACGTATTGGAAACGCAGCCGCACGTCATATACAGCTGGATATCTATGGGGAGCTCATGGACAGTGTCTATCTCTATAATAAGCATGGGCGGCTGATCTCCTATGAGCAATGGATTGCCATCCGCAGCATGGTTGCGCATGTGATCAAAATTCGAAATGAGCCCGATAGATCCGTCTGGGAAGTCCGGGGAAAGCCGCAGAATTTTGTCTACAGCAAAATTATGATCTGGGTTGCCTTGGACCGAGCAATACGTCTAACTGAAAAACGATCAAATCTACCCTGTCCAGATCTCTCGGAGTGGACGCGTGTGCGTGATGAGCTCTACGATGAAATCATGACTAAGGGATATAACCTCAAAGGCAAATATTTTTGCATGAGTTATGAGAGTCGGGATGTGCTCGATGCTGCTATTCTTATTGCGCCATTGGTATTCTTCATTGCCCCAAATGACCCTAGATTCCTGCACACCCTACAGAAGATCATGTCGTCTCCGCCCAAAGGCGGGTTATCCGTTGCCAATATGGTGTCCAGATATGATCACAGAAAGGTGGATGATGGTATGTTACCCAAACCCTACTACGCAGTTATATTCCTTGCTGACTTCAAATCCAGGAGTGGGTGGCGATGAGGGTGCCTTCATCATGGTGACTTTTTGGCTAGTCGAGGCAATGATGCGTGTACGTCCCACCAGCCTCCTCAAAAGCATAAAGTACTGACAGTATACTCAGGCCTCAAAAGCAATGCCATATCACATTGACGATCCATTCTACCTCCAGCTACAGAAGATGGCGGTCACGCACTTCGACAACATGCTATCTTTTGCAAATCATTTGGGAATGTTTTCGGAAGAAGTAGCAATATCAGGGGAGCTAATCGGCAATATACCGCAGGCGTTCAGCCACCTAGCGTGTGTTAGTGCTGCGATGAACCTTGGGGGGCAAGATGAACGATGAGATGCTCCAATTTGTATGAAAATACGGCAGTTAACCATATCTTTGAATGGATCATTGATGCATATTCCCAACATGGAATTCACTAGATATGGATCCCCAATGCTCCACAAACTGTAAACGATATAGAACGATGTCTGTGCATTTTTGTGTTCATCCTATTCCTCATATGGTAGATCTAGTATCTAACGAACGTACCTAGACGCCTCAATCGTATCTAGGTTTACTTAGAGTCTTCATTCTTTGGTCTAGGTGGTTAAATTCACCAACGCGGGTATTCTTTTCAGCGTGATCTGTGCTATCAGATTCTACCAGCATACGCTGCTACAGTATCCTCCGAGCCCTCGTTGAGGAATCGACAGAAATGTATGAGAACATTACTCAGCTTTTGCGGCATTAACTATGGGAAATAGCTAAAGCCTGAGTCCACTATTACCATAGACATTGCTCTCTTTCCATTATAACGAGAGTGTTCCATGGCCTTACCTTCCTGATCCAAACACAATTACCTAGGTATGTAAAGACTTCTTTTCTTTTATCAAAACAGAATTTCGGAGTTATACCACCTAGGTACCTAGGTAAATGCAACTTATGTCGGTGATTTTGACTGAGCACACTCTTGCAAAA
Source organism: Trichocomaceae sp. PYS4502 (assembly GCA_023625875.1). Classification (NCBI taxonomy): domain Eukaryota; kingdom Fungi; phylum Ascomycota; class Eurotiomycetes; order Eurotiales; family Trichocomaceae; species Trichocomaceae sp. PYS4502. The sequence continues at coordinate 124,295 of JAMAFX010000037.1, forward strand.
GCACGACAGCTGCGAAAGTAAAACTCGGCTCAACGAAGAGAATCTGCTACATTTAGTCATACAATGTGCAGGTGGTGTAACTGTTGGCGGAAACAAGCCACGAGGAACCGTGTAATGCTTCCAGGCTGAGGGCTCCAGCAGAAAGTAAGCCCTAACTAACACCGCAGTTAGACCGTAAAATAGGCAAGTTAACAGCGAATGAAAACATGTACTTTCAACATACGCCTTCTCCACTGTAATCAGCTAACTGCCTTCAAACATAGTTATGTCACAAGCTGAAATTCAGCCCCCATTGCTTTCGTCCAGAACAGCCCGAAGTTGGGCAACCACAAAGCCCTCAAAAGGCCGGCTTATCCATGTCAAGGTAATAAGAATTTCTAGCAACAAGGCGACATATACCTATTTCTGACGTTCACAGTCTATCAACATGGCTGTCGTGGATTATATCCCCTCTCTGAGGAAATTACTATCATCCAGCAGTGAGATCCTAGTAGATCCCACCAGCTCTGACTTCCAAGAGCGCTTGAAGAGGTGGACAGACATCAACCGACAAGAGCCGGCGGCAATAATTCTTCCGATCTCGGAAGGGGAGTGCTTGAAAGCTGTAAGTATTGGGGTGATCGGTACTCAAAAGGCCGTATACGTTTGCTCATTGAGCTAGGTGCAATGGGCTTTAGAGGCCCATATCCCGTTCGTAACAAGAAGTGGCGGCCACAGCGAATGGTCGACTATTGATAAGTCTGGTGTGATCATTGACCTTGGTCGTTTCTCGGGCGTCGAAGTAGATGCCCCAAACCAGACGGCAACACTCAAGGGCAGCATACTTAGCAAGGACGTTGCTGTCGCCCTCGCAGATGCTGGATTGTTCACAGGTGGGTTGCTTGCAATCTCTAGAAGTTACTAATTGAAAGGGCTGTAAGCTGATTGTGTATGGTCAACTTAGCCCTGGGTAACGGCAATACCGTCGGTGCAATCCCATACTTTCTCAACGGCGGTGTTTCCATAACAAACTCTATCACCGGGTTTGGTGCTGATCAGATCCTTGCTGCCCGGCTTATCACCGCATCAGGTGAGCTCATTGAGGTAGACCAAACGCAGAACGCCGACCTACTCTGGGCTCTTCGAGGGGCGGGCCAATTCTTTGGTCTTGTAACGGAAGTGAAGGTCCAGGCATACCCTTTATCTGAGCTAGGGAATGATCGAGGAGTGATCTGGGCCGGAGGCTTCGTGTTCCCATTGGATCGAGCAGCCGAGGTGGCCTCTGTGATGAAAGACTTGATGAACAACAGTGATTACGCAACGGCTGGATTGATGATAATAACGGCACCTCCACCGGCTCGCCAGCCATCACTCGTTGTCGCTGCTCGCTGCACGGGGAAGCCTGAGGATGCAGCTGCCGCTTACCAGCCTTTGTATAACTTGAAGCCAATCGCTGCACCTGGCGGTGAAGTCCCCATCCAGAACGCCAGTGATGCTCGCAGTGCAATTGGGGCCAAGGGAGATCTTAAACGGTTTAGGGTGGTAGGGCTTCATCGTTTCGATCCGGACCGCTTCTTGAAGACAGTAGATATATGGAAGGAGATGGTGGCTCACTGTCCAGATGCTATTAATACGGCATTCATGTTCCAGTGGGACGCGAGGCCACCTAGAATATCTGATCTAGACTCAGCTCATTCTCTACAAGGAATTCGATATTGGCAGTATGTCCGATCTCTCGTATACGTTGTCCCTCCAGCTGCCAGGCACCACTGCTAACAATGAGCCCTTTATTAGGAATAATCTGATATGGCATACTGATGTCAATAGCCGAGAAGCTGTGGACACTTTTAATGAGAAGTGCATTGCGATCATGCGAGGACCAGATACCACTGAATATGTGGAGTTTGCGAACGGTACGCGCGAAGGTCCTATTGAACGCCGCTTCTTCGGCAAAGAGAAACTTGACAAACTCAGAGAATTGAAGAAGAGTTGGGACGCATCGGGAGTTTTTACTCGGCAGTTGCTGGATGAATGAGAGGATATCATTTACTATGTTGTCTTCGTAGTATGCTCAACAAGTCAATAGTCCACCGTTAGTTTAAACCCTGGGTAGTGAAAGAACATAATGCGAAAATTAGCACCAATATGATGTCTTTTCCAATTACCTAGGTATGGAGAGCTTTTGGTGACGACCATTCACTTTTCCTACTCTTCACGAATCCGGACAGCATCGCTATGGATATCACTTTCCTCACTATATAACACGCCAGTCCAACATACATATAACCCTAATCCTAGGTACATTGTACTCTCGTAAATTACAGTACTACGTATTACCAAATAAACAGACTAAGCCTAGTATGGATTAGATTGCGGAAGTGGCGCTGTTCGTTTCAACTTCGTCCCGTTCGACGCTAGGCCTATTAAGGAAAGTATAGCCTACCGTAGAATCTAGATAGTACTACGGAGGTTGGAGTCAAAAGTATTGGCACGCGCTAAAATTTAGTGCCTCCTAGCGCCCCCGAAGAGGTGAAAATTACGGTACCGACTTTACCTAACAGAACACTAGCAAGCGGAGGTCAACTTGTTGGGAACCGCTACTTGCTTTCTCTCTCCTTCAAACTAGCACATTGCTTTTTCGAATATGAAGCTATTCCCAACAATATATAATTGAGTGCAATAATCTATACACCGCCTCTTATATTAGTATATCGACCTGCTGATTGATTCTCGCCTATTTAGGAACCTGATCCTCGTCGCTGCGTTCCACGCCTATTCCTACACTGATTTCTCCATTGCTGCGATCAGAATGGCAAAATCAAGTGAATACTCCGTTGCTCAACGCTCCCAGGTCGTAACCTTGGTTTTTCTTGCCAATATGAAGCCTCCGGATGTCGCAAATTTGCTAGGGATCCCCAAAAAGAGCGTTCACAATATTGTAAACCGCGCTAGATCAGCAGGATATGACCCCGCGGTCAAACCCCTAGTTGATGATTGCTATATTATTGACAAACCCCGCTCGGGAAGGCCAAAAGCAGTAACTCCGGAGATTGAGGCTTCAATATTGGCAAGTGTAACTAAGGATCGATCTGGTCGTGAGAAATCTGCGGAGGTTCTTGCTTTTGAAGCCGGTATTTCTGAATCCTCTTGTTTACGTCTTTTGAAATTTCATTCTTTTAGCAAATGCAAGCCAACTTGGAAACGCGGTCTGACAGAGGACATGAAAAAGAGAAGACTCGCCTTTGCACTAAGCCACCGCCATTGGACCCTCGAGGACTGGAAAAATATTATATGGACGGACGAGACATCAATAATCCTGGGCCACCGGAGAGGCGCTAACCGAGTTTGGCGACGCTCTTGGGAGTGCTATGATCCTACAGTTATACGCAGGCGCTTTAAGAACGCGTCCGAATTCATGTTTTGGGGGGCATTTTCATATGATCGTAAGGGGCCATGCCATATATATGATCCGGAGAACGCCGCGGCTAAGAAAATGGCTGCAAACGAGTTAGAGATCGTGAATCGAGGACGAGAACAACGTGCGCGGGAAGAATGGGAGTTGAATAACACTTTCTCACGGCTTCGATTAGCGCCTCGACGAGGCCGTAAACCCACGTTCAAATTCACTGCCAAACTGGGCAAGTTGGAGCGAAAAGGAAATGGCGGCGTGGATTGGTATAGATATCAAAAGGTTTAGCAATCTTCATATATTATTGATAAACAGGCTAACCTTTTATATAGGAAGTTCTTGCGCCCAAATTGCTTCCATTTGCAGCAAAGTGTAAGGAATCAAGACCTCATACACTAGTTATGGAGGATGGGGCCCCTGCGCACGCTCATTTCCACCAAAAATAGGTGTATGATTTACATGGGATCCAGCGCCTCCTTTGGCCTGGCAACTCACCAGATTTGAATGCTATTGAACCAGCCTGGTTTTGGCTCAAAAGGCGTACAACTCTCCTAGGACCGCCTGGAGATCGAGAAACAGCTAAAAAGGCATGGTTAAAGACTTGGGAAGAGCTGCCACAAGATCGGATCCGTGCTTGGATTGAGAGAATCCCCTTTCATATTGAATAAATTATACGCCTTGAGGGTGGGAACGAGTACGAAGAAGGTAGGCCTCGAGGGAATCCAAGGAGGCGCTGCCGCCAAAAAGGGGTGCTGTCATTTAGAGCCTATCTAGCGAGTGAGCCTGAGGCAACAAAAGAGTGGGAGGACATTGAATAGCTTCAAATTCCCTATATTAGACATGCTACTCACAGGATTAGAATGTTCACGGGCGCCTATATAAATTTGGATGCGGCATCGGTTGCCATAGTAATTTGTGTGTAAGGGTATGTATCCAAAAAAACAGCTAAATTAGCGCGTGCCAATACTTTTGACTCCAACCTCCGTATGTAGATCGTGATATCAGATACGGTTCACGCTAGCACCAACTCAGGTTCTTGTCAAGTTTCAGAATGCGCTCCTTTCCTCCTTCTGCATCACCGTTACTTACTGCTGTCCTTCGATTATTCCTTTCCATCAAGGTGTCCTCCCACTTCAGGATTCCGTCAAAAGCGCCGCCCCGCATATGTCTCATATGTCCATCCGTCCACGATGACGCCGATTCAGAGATCACGCGGCGGCTGCCGGGAATGCCGGAGACGGCATCGGCGTTGTGACGAGGCTAAGCCAAGCTGCGGCTACTGCGTGAGCGTTGGCAAGACGTGCGAGTACGCAAGGGATCTACGATGGGGTGGACGACCTTTTGACAAATCGAACTTCGGGCGCTGTGTCGGCAGAGGTAGACGCGTGTTCAAAGCACGTTCTGGCGATCAAGATCAGGGTCAAGTTGATTCCGCGCGACATAGCATCGAGCAGTCATTCGTGTATGTCTGCCAGACTAGCGGCCGACGGTCGGACGTTGCCGGATCTGAGTACCCCAACACACCAATATCCAATCACGGACCATCAGCCGACGACGTACTTTCAGAGAGAGAAACTGATGGCCAGCTAGCTGGTTATTTTAGTGGCCATGAAAGCACAATAGAGCAATGGCCATCTTGGAGACGGTTGGTACCCAGCACCACGCTCGACCTGTTGCCTCGGGTGGATCGCGCTCTGTTCGACTACTTCCAGCATCAGCTCACTAGGTCCATTTCTTGCCACGAGGGAATGCAAGTCGAGATGTGCTCAGCTCTTCTCCCCATCGCCATGCAAAGCCGGCCCATGCTGGCGGCTGTCCTCTGCACGGCAGCCTGTCATCGCCTATCGGTTGGTCTCGAGCAAGTCGAGGAAAAGGTATTGCGACTGAAGAACGTGGCACTGCAGCACCTCAACCTCAGCCTCGCTACCATAGACGAGGCCGTCTTGTTATCGGCTCTCGGTACGAGCTTGGTTCTTTGCCTGAGCGATATCGCATCCCCCTCGGCAGCCGACACAAGCTGGCATCTCCACCTTGCTGGTGCCTCAGCACTGTTGAGGAAACTTAGCGACCTGAAACGCCCACTAGCTACGCCCGATGTGCGTCTCCTGGTCCGGCTTTACGTTTCGTTCAAGTCGATCGCTGAGAGCTGCGGCAAGCGTGTCCAAGTCGAAGCGAAGCTTTTCGACCCCGCGCCGTTGTCAGAGGAGGAACGAGGCTACATTGACGACCTGGCCGGTTTCTCAACGAGCCTGAACCCGGTAATCCAGGCAATGCACGGCATTGATGAAGCCCGGGAACAAGAGGCCAGAGTACCAAGGGAGGAGACCAACAGCTTCAGCTATGTATTCCTGCACGCAGCCCGCTCAACGCATCAGTACGCCCGACTCATCTGCCAGGTGGAAGACATGCTGCGAGCAAAGACACCCGTATTCTGGTCCCAGATCGGCGAGTCCCTGACCGAGACGTCGAGACGCGACTTCGTGAAGCTGGACGAGGCGTACCATCACATGGTCCTATTGCAGCTGTACAGCCGCGTTGACCCAGAGCAGCTGTACTTTCACAAATCCGTCCAGGCCAGCCTGCGGCATATCATGGACTGCATAGCAGCCATGGACATTGCCGCTCGGCCGTGTCCAGCCGTGGCCACCCTACCGCCCCTGTTCGAGGCCGGATACTGGGTGACCTCTCAGACAGGCCAGCAAAGGCTACGCGATCTCTTACTTCGAATACGCGCATGCTATGGCATGGGAAACGTGACATGTGCGTTGAACTACTTGGACGACAAGTGGGCGGCGGCGTCCCTAAACGATGCTGCCGGAGCAAGGGCTTCGAAATTATCTAGGGCTTTGCATTTTTTGCCTTATTGAGTTGTCCACAATCCCAAAGTGTCACTTGCCATCCTTTTTACTGCGTTTTCGAGTGCCGGAAAACCGTGATGGGACAATGCGCCATGCGTCTGTTCGAAGTTGCGGAGCTCCTATGTGATACCATCGCATGTTCCTCTCAGCTCGCTCCATTTTTAAGATCATCTCTTCCTGTTACTACTATAGGGCCACTGGGTAATGATCAAATCATGGTTCCCCAGACTGGGCACTCGCGGGCAAGGCCATCATCTCCGGTGGATTCCACCGCACAGGGCATCGACGCATTTAACGCGGAACTAGCCATCCCCCCGGCCAATCTGCTACCCCAGAAGACCTAGCAGATGTCAGCTATGGCCTTATGAGCTCGCCCTTAACAAGTGGCTTAATAAGTAGCACCGTTAATACCACCGACACAAGCTACTCTAGTCTGGACTGGAGCAGACAGAAAACACCCTCGCGACAGCCGACATCATCCTCCCTCGCATGGAGATCAACCTTCCGTTCGAGGCGCACTATTATGGACACCACCACCAGTCATTATCTGTAAGTCCAAAATAGAAGCCATCGTGGACCACGACGTCCGAGTAATTGGTATGCCCGACGTCCACGCATCTACGCTGATGGATTTGGCCTATTAGTGCTTGAGAGCTATCAAAATAGCAACTTGCCTAGACCCCTAAATCACTATAGAAACTTACATGGGCACAGAAAAGGAATAAATTGTAGGTCTAGTTCTAGTCCTTTGAGTTATTTAGGAAAAATGGAAAACGGCTTTGGTACTGGAGCCATACCAAAGGCAATGTTAGATTGAAATGTCATTATACCAAGGGCCCACTACCGCGCTGCATTGGGAGTCCGACCTTAAGGGGGCGATCATACGAAATACCTACTTGGTCCGTTGATGAATCTTTTCGAGGAACGCCACAAAGACCTCTCTTCTCAATCCATCGCCCTCGTCAATGTGGCTGATCTTGGCACGAATTTGACTGGCTGTGGCTTCCTCGAACGCGTGGTAAATGTCTTTGATGGCCAGCTGGTCATAGATCTTCTTGACCTGTTCCTAGCCTTCCGCGTGCCCATAGTTCATCTGCAACGACCGTCGTTGTTCTGGGCTGGCGCTCTGCAGGGCTTGCACGATAAGCCAGGGGCACTTTCCGTCCCGAATGTCACTGCCATCTTTTCCAATCTCGTTCGGGGAGCCGTAACAGTCAAGAAAGTCGTCGTGGATCTGGAAATATTCGCCAAGAAGTAGGGTGATCTCCTTTGCGGCCCTCAGGTTGCTAGGTGTTGCGAGGCTGAGCAGGTGCAGCGAGAGGGCAATGGGGAGGTAGAAAGAATAGTAGGCCGTCTTGTGGATGGCGATGAAGCCGTAACGCTCCGGCGTGAAGGTGTCCAATTGCACGTTCATCTCAGACTTGCCCGAGGGTATGCCGAGGTCACAGAGCTGACCCATCTCTGTCTGGAAAGAAGTCTCGTGGAACAATTCCATCATGGCCACGTAAGAAGGATGGGAGCCAAAGAATTTCTTCAGCAGGACGTATATTGCCGCCTCGAGCATAAATGCATCGTTAATGGCGTTCAGGCCAACGCCCTCTTCCCGGTGCCAGCAGTCCCTGCATCAGCGAGTCATGTTTCCGTCCATGATATCATCAGAGATGAGGAACGTAGCTTGAAGAAGTTCAATCATCCAGCCCAGGGTCGACGATTCAGAATACTCTTTGTGGTCGAGGGCCCTGCCCAGGAGAATGAACACGGAGTCAAGCACGGTCATGCCACGGTTGCATTTGCCTCCGACTGGGTTACGTTTCAGATTCTGTACTTGGTAGATTAGCGTGACCGTCTTATCGCTGGAGAGAGCAACTGGCACTCACCAGCTTGAACCAAGCCTTTTGGGTTTCAGGGAGGTCAGAGAAGGCTGCATGTTCAATAACTGCTGGCACCGGGAAGAGGGCGTTGGCCTGAACGCCATTAACGATGCATTTATGCTCGAGGCGGCAATATACGTCCTGCTGAAGAAATTATTTGGCTCCCATCCTTCTTACGTGGCCATGATGGAATTGTTCCACGAGACTTCTTTCCAGACAGAGATGGGTCAGCTCTGTGACCTCGGCCATGGTTACGGCGCCTGGATGGTTGTGTAGTAAGTTCGATTTAATTGAGAAACCACAACTTAATTTTACCTCGGCAAGCTGTTCTATATACACTGATATAGTAAGACCAGACAAACCAGTGATCAGCCACGAGAAAACCGCCGCTTGTGCCTACCTAGGTGGTGCGCGGAGGCCAGCTCTCCTCACTTGTTGAGACCTTTCCCAGTCGGGACAGTATAGCCTACCTGCAGGGCTATCATCTATAGACTGCGCCATAAATATAGGGAACAGATAAGTTTGACAAGAGAAAGGCGGATCCCCATGAACAGGGACCACTAACAAAGCAATACCAACTAGATGTTATCAACCAACAAAAACAGGTGATAAGTCTCGATCAACATTCTCATTCTCGCAGTTCACTAATGCATGGTGCCATGGTCTAAAAAAGCTACACGAAAAAAAAGGCTACGGAGTAAAAATGTCGATTTGCGAGAATATCACATACATAATATACAATATCGGATCATCAATCATATCACTTTACATGAGTTGATTAATCCTTGATGTGATAACCTAGCTAGGTTTAGACGAGAGTTGTGCGTTGTATATGTGCGTGCAAGATGATGTATACCGAGACCTCATGTAGATGTAAGTCATCATACAATACCGCCACTCCAGGCCATATGAACGGCTGCAATCTCTGGCATTCAAGCCATCGTCGCAGAACTTGACTGATTGATAGAACCTTCAAGCCTACCCGTGAGTAGCAGAAACGTGGGATATGCATCACTATTTAGAACGATTCTTTACCAGCGTTGTGATAAGCTACGTTGCAGTATTAGCTGACATATTCAACATTGAAATGCACGGATGCAACTTGCCTCAAAAGTGAACTCAGCAGCAGCAATGCCCGTGATCTCGGAGACGTCCATTCCGGGCAAAACCTCCACGACGTCTACACCAACAATGTCAAGCCCCTGAAGCGCCTCGATGATGATCTGGATAATCTCTCTTGGAGTCCAGCCACCAGACGCCGGTCCGGCAGTCCCCGGTGCAAAGGCGGCGTCCAGGACATCAACGTCCAGGGAGACGTAGACTGGCTTATCGTGAGGCACGGCACCCCTGATGGTCTCGATAACGTGCTGCAGTCCGTTTTCCTGCAGAATCGCACCAGCAGGGATCGTGATGAAGCCCATCTTGGCGTCGATATCCATGTCCGTCGCAGAGTCCAGCGTACTCCTGATGCCCGCGTGAACAGAGGACGCGCTGAGGAGGCCCTCGGTGCCTGCCCAGTAATACGGGGTGCCGTCAGCAAACTGGGACTGCTCACTGGGCGATCCGCGGGACCCGGCGAAGACTTTGGGCGACCAGGTATCGATGTGCGCGTCGATGTGGATGACAGACATGGCGCCGTGGACCTTGTACAGCGACCGAAGAATGGGGAGAGAAATGCTATGGTCACCACCAAGAGCGACAATTTGCGGATGGGCCTTGCCGGTCTGTCATAAATGAGATGGAGTTCTCAGCAATCTATCATCGTCGGACAGACGGCAAGTTGTGCTGTGATTTACCTTTGCCGAAATAATTCCATTCTCGACCTCACGGGTGAGAAGTCTCGAGTACCACTCCTCCATCTGAGCGAAGGCCAAAGCGTTGTCAAATGGAGAGATAGGAAGATCGCCGCAATCAACAATGGATATATTCTGCTCAAATGGATTGATGCCCTGACGGTAGTTGTAATGGCCTCTGCGTTACATCCATATTAGCTGCATAGGGACAAATATTGTGTCAAAGGACCTACGCTAAAGAAGCCGCCCTCGAGCCTTGTCTGACGGCGTTAGGTCCAAATCTTGTCCCAGTGCGGTACGAAGTTGCCGTATCAAAGGGGAACCCGAGCACAAGGATGTCATCTACGGCCCCCTCCTCAGCCAGACACTGAACAGCTGGAAGTTGAGCAAAGGTAGTGATGCCAGAGAAAGCGTACTTCGCATCTGGTTCCAGGTCAAACTTCTTGTTGTCTTGCTCTGTGTGTGCATTGATCAAAAGAGGCCATTGTGTGACCACTGAGCTGGGTGCACCCGACGCCAATGCCACCAATTTGGCGATCACAAGAGAGTATAATGAGAGCATCTTTGGAAATGAAATTCTTGAAGGTAATCAAGGATACGGATCCTGAGACTGGACTTTGTAAGATGTTGCACGTTTTGGCTGTTGAGATTTTCTTATTTATATACCCCATATGTATTCCAAGGTTGTGACTGAATCTGTTAGAAGAAAATATTCCATAAGGCGTGGTCCGAGGCGTAGGCTAAAGCTTCCGCTCTAGGAAAGTGTCCGGTCCCAGCCTTCATCATAGAATGGTGATAGTCTACTCTCAGTAGAAAAAAATAGTATATCGTATATCAGACCTCCGGTCTACGGAACACCGGAGTAGATCAGATGTCGTTCAAGTTAGCGTACATAGTCTATGCTTCCCTTAATTGGCCTAGCGGCAGTCCTACATTAGGGCTATGTACCGAAATGGCTCAGAACCTCTACGAAGTAGATGGGGATGATACACTTGACCAATTAGCACTCGATTTTGGTTGCGACATGCCTCGAGGAATAAAAGACGGCGAAATGGGGGTCCAACTACGTATCAAAAAATGAGTGCCGATATTAAGCCGTTCATGGACCTTTGCTTTGATGTAATTTCCGGACCACCATAGCGTTGAGATCTTTATCTTGTCTTCCAAAACCAAAACTGCATCCTTCAAACACAAGCCTCTCCGTACCTCTTGCGCGTCTCTGTTGAAAATAACAGTTGTCTCTGGCTCTGCGTCCTGTCATCATTCGTATCAATCATAATGGAACACGACGAAAGATCTCCCCTGCTTAGGCACGAGGGTACAACCCCTTCTCAAATCTCTGAGGTAGCTCAGTTGTCCATCACCCAGGAAACCTTTCGCCTTTTACGATCTACGATCCCCATTACCACCTCCTTTGCGCTACAGAACATTGTCCAAGCCGTCAGCGTCATCATCGTCGGCAGCCTAGGTCACCACGAGCTTGATATCGCGTCCTACGGTTATATGTTCGCCACCTGCACTGGTAGCATGGTGGCCATCGGGGGCGGCACGGCGTTGGACACGCTGTGCGCGCATGCCGTGGCTGCTGCTGGCAAGAACACCCACTCCCTGACTCTCCTTGGCCGGCATCTCCAGCAGAGCTTGATCGTTCTTAGCACACTATTTATCCTGGTAATCACACCCGTCTGGATCTTTTCCGATCGCCTGTTCCTGGCGCTGGGACAGGAGACTTGGCTCGCTCGAGGCACACACCGCTTTTTGGTGCTGATGCTGCCTGCTGGCTACTTCCAGATGCTGGCCGAGTGTCTTAAAAAGTACGGCCAGGTACAGGGGCAGGGCACAGCGGTGGGCTGGGCAACGTTTGCCGCGACTCTCGTTGGGGTTACTGCCAATCAAATCTTCGTCAAGATGACACCGCTTCGCATCAACGGTGCTCCGTGTGCGTTTTTCATCTATCAGCTCACGACGGTAGCTATTCTTTGCGTTTTTCTGGTGCGCAGAGAGCGTCAAACAAAGACGATAGTGTTTATTCGGACATGGGAAAGCTTGCTGGATGGCCTCTGGGTTAATGCTTTCTTGTCCTTGACTGGACTCACTACCATTGCCACGGAATGGTGGAGGTGAGAGAACTCCCATCCCCACCCCTATTAGGTATATGGGGGAAACTACAATGCTAAGATATAACACAGCTTTGAGATTCTAGCCATGATGGCCGCTCGTCTCTCGGCAAGTGAAATCGCTGCTCAGAGTGTCAGTAGAGCTTCACAAAGATGCCAATTAGTTGATCGATCACTGAAATATTCTCTCCCATCTAGATCTTGATGTCCGCGGACCTCATTTTTACCACCGTTTCTTTAGGCGTCGGTGTTGCCTCTAGCCACCGAATTGGCCATTTCTTCGGCCGCAACGAACCTCTCTACGCGCGTCGTGCCGCTCTCTCGCCTTATGCACTGTCTTTGAGCCTCGGCCTGGTCGAGTTTATCCTCATTATGGCTGTACGGAATCGGTTCGGTTACCTGTTCACCTCAGACCCTGACTCGGTGGCCATGACTGCCAAAGTCTTACCTCTTATGGCAGCGTTTCAGATCTTGGACCTCTCCAACGGGGGTGCTGGCGGAATCCTGCGAGGCGCCAAAAAGAACCACCTGTCAGGAATGTGCAACTTTCTGGCGTACTACGGTGTTGGCCTTACGTCGGCTTGGACTCTGTGCTTTCGACTACAATGGGGCATCGTTGGGCTTTGGGCTGGCATTGTTTGCGGGAGTGGAGGGTTGATCATCCTGCAGTCTCTCTGCGTGCTATGCCTTCACTGGAAGAAGATTGCTCGAGATGTATCTGGAGAGCCAGACAACGATATGTCTCGAGACATCCTGGAGTAGGGGGTGTGCCAAGACGTTCTATCTTAATCAGGAGATACAGTTCTTCGCCGCCTCGCGCACGGTACAAGGTAAATATTTCTTCTAAGAATCGTTTCTAATCATATTCTCTTGTATATTCATCAAACCTGATAAACCAATAATCCTTCATTCCACAAGAATCCACATCAGGGATTCTAACACCAATCAGATCGCAGGGGTAAGATAACCGTAGTAGAAAGTTGCTGGCGTTCTCGTCGTTGTTACGCCATTATCTATCGAGGACCGAATGTTCTTATAGTACCACCACGCAAATGCGAAATATTCATAGGTCGGTGCGTTTACTGTCGAATAGTAGGAATCATATTGTATGGTCTTCCCCTTTTCTACCGCCTGATACGAGCCCTTGGCCTGTTGCGCAATTCCCTTCTCGTCATCTAGAAAAAGAGTTAGTGGACTGAATAGAAAGACAGATTTATGTACTGACATGTCACATCGTCGACGACCCTTGGCTGTCTTTTGACTCTATCAGGTAACCAGGTGGGTGAGCTCATGAAAAAGAGTACTAGAACCGACAGGCGCAACGTCTGAGATCTCTGCATTGGTTTTGGGTCTAGCCATTTGACATCGCCCAGTGTTAACGATTCACCGTCATCGGCAGTGAACGTGACTGGGCACATCATAATACCCGGTTCCGTTGCGGCGTACTGAACTTTCTCGCCCTGGATTTCTTTTTCATACCCATACTTTGAACGATATAGTCATGTCATCGAGGTCGCATACGTCCTCACCATAGTTATCATCCTGATTGTTAGAATCTCTTTTCTATCTTTTGGGGGGAAAGGGGTATCTCATGTGGTACAGTTTATTTGGTTCCAGTGATCGATAGGTATAGTCGTCCGTTGGTTTCTGCGTTTTAGAGCTGTCTGCATCCTCAAATCGAATGCCAAAATACGTTGAGAATAATTTCCTAGCAACAAGAGCATCTTTCCCCTGGTCGCCAGGGGCAGTAGTTGTTGTTTGCGCAGCGGTCATGGCCTCCTGTATGCCCTCCATCAAAGCTTGAGAGTCCGAGATAAACGTATCCAGCAATCTTCCTGGGAAAAAGCGCAGCCCCCTGAGTCTAATATGTTGAAATTGTCGGCAATACTTTTGCCAGCGCTGGTGGCGATCAGGCTAACCACCAGAAGAAGAAGTAAAGACTTAGACCACCACATATTGATAAAACATGGGGCAACGAAATATTAAAGATCGGGTGAATAGATTTTTTAAAAAAAATTATAGTGTTATAATTTCATTAGAAACATGCAGATATGATGATATATGAGGACAAGTGGGTATCTTTCAGGCTATGGATTCTGTAATAACAAGGGCAATGTATCTCTCCATTCAACAAACTTCTAATTTTACGAATAAAGAGAGTTGCTGGAACTAAAGAATGGCCATTGCTACCTTGATGATGAGCCTAGCTATTCCTTTTTTATCCGCATGTAATATGGACTCATCGAGTCTATACATAGACTAATACTTTTCCAGCGGAACACGACGGGCTACTAATGTACCTTTCTGAACTAGAGTTGCGTCAAAAGAATCACATTACTACACAGTGTGCCCTGTGAGCCACAAGATTAATTTAGGTAGCGGTACCTCTACATCTACCTAGGTTGTACATTACATAGAATCTAGTGCACTCAAGTTAGAAATATTCGTAGAGAAGACAGTTGGGTTGGGGGAAGTCGTAAACTAGTGCCAGACTTGTTAAGTTACATCGTCAATAAACTAGGTACAGTTGATATCAGAAAGAGTGTGACTTACCACATTCTGAACCCGATAAGTTAAAAGGAATCCTCCTGGCCCCCTGTAGTTAATAAGTCCATAGTTATTATACTAGTGCACACACATTGTTTTGTCTCTTTCATACCATAGAACTCGATGAAGTATACACTCAAGCCAGTCTCGTACCTATATGTATGCCCATGCATGTTTCTCATTTATTGCAATCTCGACGTCGTCGCGGTTTTGAAGCGTCAATATGGAAGCGCCGCTGAGGACCAGATTTGCAAAGAATGCTTATCCCCTTGGCCGGGGGCTAGCTGATTTTAGTGGTAATTTTGTGTATTTTTAAATCAGCGCTTCCTATTGGCCATATGGCGAGAATAAGAGTTCACCGCCTCACCTCCGCGAGTGATCATGAATCCATACAATTTACTAGATAATAGGATCTAGCAGCAAGAGCTACCAATATCAAGTAATAAAGAGAAATGTGAAGCTATTCACATACACTATAAACAGTCTCACGATTGATTTTGTGGTGTATGCAAGTCCCGGAAGCACGTTCTTCCGGAATCCGGCTGGCATAGAGAATGTCTGCAGGCGCAGAGTCCATACTTTTTGACGCTTTCAACGCTTTCATATAGCTTCAAATTGTATAGAGTTGACAGCATGAGGAAGGGTGTTGACGCGTGCAAGATGACTTACACATGCGTACGGCTAGCTTTTCTGTCGGTTTTTGTAATTTTTATGTGCTGATTGAGCCAATAGGAGGCAAATACAATCAGATACTATATTTTCTACATAAATTACCACTAAAATCAGCTAGCCCCCGGCCAAGGGGATAATAGGAATACTACTTACAAAAGTATGAGAAACTTACAATATTTCCTGTAGTGTTTCGTGAAACGTAAAACTACAATACAAAATATATGTGATAGCTTTCATCTCCTGTGCTTGAACACCTATTGTTTGAATAGCGATCCTACGAATCAACGTACAGCGATGCAGTACGCTGTCGATTCGTACCATGAACGGATCGGGACTACTATCCTCCGTGCGCTAAAGCGCACAACACCATACTATGGTTGAGCCCGGTAATTATGTTAGTACGATTTTTTTACAGGGGTTATACCCCAATCAATTCTGCCAGTTTTATTTGCTTACTAAGCTAATTCTCACTCTGCGGCGAATAGCAGTGTTTTTGGTCTACAGGCGGTGAGGGTGTGGGGCCTGACCGCCTAAAATCGTACTAACATAATTACCGGGCCCAACCGTAGTACAATGTATCTAGGCACCCCGGCCCCCTTAGTTTTGGGGGTCAGTCTTCAATATTATTACATTTCGTGCTATATAGCAAGGCTCACCTCGCAGGGCAGTTGGACCGCCCTAGCTTACGATGTCCTACGCTTCGTGATACGGGACGTAGCTAAACCAACACCTATATTTAATACAAAGTTGTGCTTGATTAAGTACGTCTTAACATCCATCCCCGGGCCTACTTCCCAAACCAGTTCCTCGAGCATGTCAAGCAGTGGTACCCAACGACCCCCTGTAGTTAGCCTAAATACATTGTAATGGCAGGTGAGATCAGTCAAGAGGCACTGAATTTGGACAATCTGAGCCGTAGCGGCCCATTCATATAAATCGATCAATGGCCTCGCTCTACTATGGTTCTGCTGCCATCTTGGCCAAAAAAGATTATCCTCCACGTATTGCCCACGCCCAATAATCAGAACAGCGTCAAGGCCGCTATAAAAATCGGTACTTCAACAGTTGCAGAAGGCCAGTAAGTTCTACATTATCCAGAAGACTTTGGTGTTCGGTTGAGCCAGATAATATATACGTTGCTTTTCCAACCGTTTAATAATAAGTAAGTATTAACTACCTAGGTAGGCGTGCTTCTATAGGCTGAGGGCTCTGTACTTAAAGTGCTCACATGTTGCATTGACAGCGGCACCATATTTAGTCTCATAGGATCAAAGGGCTGGGAAGGATCGTTTGGCCTAGGCCCAAAGGTCAAAAGCCAATAATTTCAGATAGGCTCATTTTGATATCAACATTCTGTCCAAAATTTACTAGTAGCCCCCGTAATAGCATCCCTCTATGAGTCTATACTATAGTAGTATGTAACTAACTATAAGCCTGCAAGAAAACTTATAACACATCCTGCGAGGCTGTGAGGAGGGCTACAAGCTAACTAGCCTTCAGCCTACCAGGGAGCCTGCAGCTGCAAGTCTGCAACTAAACATTGAGGATTTAGGAAGCCTATGAGGGTATGAGCACTAAGATGTTACTTATTCTCAATCTAGTATGTATAGGTTAAAATTTCAAACAGTGAACCCGCCTAGGTAGTGCTAAAGGCTTCTATTCGTTATTATTATCTGATCCTAAACATTGATTTAACACCCAACATCTAGCCTAGACACATAACGAGCGTGCCAACGTAAGAGACCACCGACCCCTCTCTTTGGAGGTGTCAAGCTTGATCTAGCCTTTTTAAATCCAATATTCTTGCAAGATTTCCACTTCTTCTATCTTCTATCTAATCCACATACAACATGTCGTTACTAAAACTACCGGCCGAATTATTACAGCTCATCGCGACAACACTCTCGGATGGGCATCTTTCCAGTTTACTGCAGGGGAACCGCCATCTGTACAACATACTTCTTCCATATCTTTATCAGCGGCGCTTGGATTATAAGTACGGGTGGCCAGCAAATTTTATGCGAGCTATTGCTACTGGGAATGAACGAGGCACGCGAAAGTTTCTCTACTACGGAGCCAACGTGAATGTTATCTGTGGGAATCTTTTTCTCTCCGCAGCAAAAGTGCCGATCTCGCCTTGGTTTGATATGCAAACGCCTCTTAATATTGCAGCTAGCATAGGGAATGATGTGTTAGTGATAATGCTACTAGATTTTGGGGCCGAAATCAACGGAGTAGTGCAAGAAGACTGGGGACCATTCCGAAAGCACACCCAGCCGGCTGTTGTGGATGCTCTATTATCAGGTCATGAGAGCACTGTCCGACTTCTTCTGGAGCGTGGATCTAAACTTCAAGGACCTCATATCGAGTCTGGCGGACTGGTCAACTACGCGATAGATACGGGCCAGTTAGCGATGCTCAAGCTTCTGACCGAGTTTGGAGCGGGTATTAATATCCCATATGACGGTGTTTATCCTTTACACAAGGCAGCGTGCTCGACGCAACTGTCAACTGATATAGTACGGTTCCTGCTAGACCATGGCGCAGAAATTGCGCTTATAGATGACGGTCACGGGCGACTTATGAAGGAAGTGATGCGACGTGGGACCATCGATACCGCTCGGCTGCTGCTAGAGCGCGAAGCAGTATATCCCCCAGAGGAATTTCATTCCGCCGTCTACTACGGTTCTCTCGAATTTATACGTCTTCTGATTAAATATGGGATCAAGCCTGACATCGAGTCATTCAAGACGGCTATCAAATGTCAGCGGCTCAGTGTACTGCGGCTACTCCTGGAGGAGAGGTTTGATCTGAATACCAGAGACTCTAGAGGGTCTACAATCCTGCATTATGCAGTAATCCAGTGTGGTTTCGAATGGCCCACTCAGATAATGGGAGGGCCGTTATGCACCTACCCTAGGCGGAGGCAACTCGTGCGCCATATAAAAATCATCCCCCCGCAAAATGTATCAGCCACATGCAGCATCCAGGGAAACGAACGGGACGACGCGGAAAATATCTTGCGCTATCTGATTCATATAGGGGCGGGTGTTAATGCCATAGATGGGCAAAGTCGAACCCCGTTGCATCTGGCCGGCAATACGCACCATGTGTGGAACAGATACTTCTAGATAGTGGTGGTACTTCTAAGTGAAGTCCGATAAACGAACAGCGAGCGAAGGTGATCAGTAGTGAGGCTAATATCAAATAGTTCTATATGCTAATAGTAAGGACTGACCCCGAGATTTGGGAACAATACTACGTTTCTTACAATCAAGAGAGAAAATTTATAGAGCAACAAAGGCGTCTAGGCAATCGGCAATATGTTCAGTGGGCCATATAGAAAGGCCTCCATGGATCCGGCAGTTATTGGTACGCAGGACAAGTTGCAGTGATGAGCAAAGTATCACATCCACGCTTCAAGACCTGAACGATGAGGTGGCGGAAACAGCGACGGAAAGGGCAAGTCCAAGCTGATTCTACGAACCTTTTTTATGCTTTAAAGGGTGCGCCTACCTACCTATGTAGGCAGTGTATCTCCATATGTGTAAATACTAAATACGCCACAATGCCAGCTATTCTCAGGGCTCTCTAACAGCGATCTTACCTAGGTACAGGATTATCATATGACAACCTTGGAAAGGCATAGTTATAGACTACTAACTATCGCTGCTAAACACTGAACAGCCTGCCCAGGATTTAGAAGCAGTTATTAACACTATACATTCATATCCAATGGAGGAGCGCTGGTTACTTCCACAGAACCATATACATAAGTAGATGACCCCGTCATGAACCTTGGAATGCAGGAGTTGAAGCATCCATGGATGCTTCCGGGTGCGGCCTACATAGGTTTACCGCGTGCAATAGGTAACATAAAATAAAATAATTCCAAATTCATTGCCTTCGTTTTAGTAATAAACTTAGCACATTAATCAATAAGCAAGCAAGATCTGATAATTAGTAATCTTGACAATCACAGGCAGAGCAAAATTAGAACTTAATCACAGTACGTTAGCAACAGTACGGAGTATGGCCAGGGCCTAACGACACATTCCTACATCCTCCCTTGCGAAGCTTTGCGTAAAATTCAGCTCTAAGCTCGAAATTCAGACTGTCTCGGTTGTACCGACTCGGAATTGTGCGAATGACAACTAACTACGTCCACTTTAACAAATCAGTAGTTTGACGTTTTCGATCTCAGGGCTTCGGAAGGGCGCGGGATTAACCCTAATATCCCTCCCAACTAATTCGCTTACAGTCTTCCCCTCCAACCGCGGTTGGTGTGGCACTGTGGTGTGATTGAAGACTGAACTCTTCCTCTTCCACAGACTACTAGAAGGCTTCTAGAGTTCTCCTCCACACTCAACAAACCAACTGTAGACTGCCAAGATACTAATTAATATAAATCCCCAGCCAATGGAGTGCTGGTTTGGTTTTTATTAATATATTTAGATATACTAAGCATATATTATCCTAACCCTAAAACATCTGCTAATAATGTCGACATTTTATTACATTATTCGACAAATCGTCACCTTTTTCTCATCCACATTTTTTAGAATAGTACTGTAGTACATCCTCTATTAGGAGTCTACTTCCCAAATTTTTATTTCACAAGTTTCCGAATCACGTCTAGTCTAATAAGTCCTAGCGCTGCCATCAAAAAGCGGAGACATAGTCAAAGCCAAACCCTAAAAGCGAGTATTTCAAAGGCTTCTTGCCATTTGGCATTTGCATCTCTTTCTAATTCCAACATCAATCGGCTACGTGGAACCCTGGAACTAAACAAAGGGTGGTCTTATGAGAGATAACCAACAGACTCTTATCAAACTCGCGTGGCTAATTTTGATGGCTAGTATACTTGGCATGAAGCAAGGATCGAATGAAGACCTCCGAGTTGGTATGCCAAGATAGCCAATCCAAATGTTACGAGACACTAGCAAAGAGCCAAGGGCTTGGGTTACTTGTGGCGATTTCGAGAATTTGCCAGCTTCCTAAACGGCACAACATGTCATGGCGTCTAAACCCTGTTATCAGTTAGATCTCAACCTCCCGCATGAGTTCGTATATTGTGCCTTGGTTCAGAGCCAAGGGCTTGGGTTACTTATGGCGACTTCCACAATTGCCAGCTTCCTAGCTCGGTAAATGCGCATAGACACGGAGACTCCGTTATCTGTCAGGCCCTCGAGTATATATATGATGCATTGATTAGTTCACTGCGTCTTATTCTCTAAGGTTCTCTCTCACCTCGCTCGTCCATCGGTCAAGATGTCGAACCCTGCGAACATGGCCCTCGATGGCGGGGACCCGCGTATAGATGAGAAGAACACCATTGATTATGCTCTCAATCATGATCCCGAGCCAGTGCCAAACAATGGCTTCTCCATTGAGGCGGCTCAGGTGCGCAATGACCCGGACATTCTCTTCGAGGAATATCTTCACTACGCGGAAATTACCCGTGCTGAAGAGCGTGCCTATGAGGGTACTACCATCGAACGAAAGGAGCCCTTTTCTCTTGGTGGTCTTATCAAGAGCCGATTTTCCAAGGGCCACAAGCACGAGGTCAACGCCACTGTGGAAGGAAACCAAATCGTGACATCGCACACTGATTGGTAAGTGAAAAAGCCCCACGGACAATCGTCTCTTTTATTTTACCTTGGATCTCACTCGGAGAAAATGCTAATATTTTCTATCGTGCACAGGTCTACCGTTACTGATCTGGAATGGAGACAAGCCTCTCGTGCAGCCAGAACCGCTTCCTGGGGTTCTATCTTCTTCTTGATCACAACTGATATTCTTGGTCCCGCTGGCGCTCCGTAAGCCTTTACCCTTCCATTAAGTATTTTCTTGATCTAACAGATATTGTCAAGGTGGGCTTTCTCCAACACTGGATATGGCCCTGGTGTTGCTCTGTACACTACTTTTGGTTTCATGGCTTCGGTATCTGGATGGTATGTCTGGGGAGTTTACATGAGCAGTAAGTCTTACTTCGGTTACGTCTATATCTTAAATTTCCTTCAAAAGCTACCAATGTACCACTGTGTTTCTACTACGAAAGCTTCTTCGAACGCTAATTTAAACTTTGAAACATAATACTAACAATGTGACCTAAAGTGGACTCCGATCGTCACCCTCTCCGTGATTTTGGTCAAGCATTTTTCCGTGTCTTTGGGCCAAATATGCGACACTTCATCAACGTTCTACAGACACTCCAGATGATCATGCTGGTGGCCGTGCTTATCCTCAGTGAAGGAGGCAAGGTTTCACAGATCTCTATTGGCAAGGACGGGAAAAATGGCAACGGACTCTGCTTTGTTATCTGTCTTCTCATCATCGCCATCTTGGGCATGGTACTAGGACAGATCCGCACTCTCCAGCGCTTTGGATGGCTTGCCAACTTCTCCGTCCTGACAACCATCGTTGTTTCGTTCCTCGCCATCGGTGTTGCTGCCACAACTGAGCCGAATTATGCGGCTATGTTTGGCTCCTTCGGAGCCTCCACCGCCGTTCCTTTTGGTGCAGTCAACTTTCCTAACGGAACTGCGGCGAGCCATATCCCTATCAAAGTATTTGCGGGAACACCTCCTTGGGGATACGCTTCTGGTGGTGTGGGCTTCCTGGGCTCATTCCAGGGTATCAATAACATCATTTACGCCTACGGTGGAGCCATGCTCTTTTTCAATCTTCTTGCCGAGATGCGCAACCCATGGGACTTCTGGAAAGGGATGCTTGTAGCCGATATCTTCATCTACCTCGTCTACATGTTTTTCGGTATTTTCCAATACTCTTACCAAGGCCAATATACATTTAGTTCGGCCATTCAGAGTGTTACACCTTACAACTACCGAACCGCTGGTAACATTTTGTCCATTATTGGTAAGTCACGGACGCCAGCGTCAGATGTTACTGAAACTAATGCTGTAAACAGGTGGACTGATTGCCGCTGCATTGTATGGTAACATCGGTATCAAAGTCATCTACAACAACGTCCTCATGGAGCTTCTACGTAAGTCTCCTATAATCTTTCATTCTAATTCAGAAATGTTTTTAACAACTTTTGATCAGACTTCCCTGCTTTGACCACCAAGAGTGGCAAGATCATTTGGGTCTTCATAGTCCCAGTCTACTGGGCTCTCGCCTACATTATCGCCACAGCCGTCCCGAACATTGGAGATATCTCGAGTTTAGTCGGTGCATTCTGTATTGGTAACTTCACCTACACCTTCCCAGCCCTGCTCAAGCTCGGTTTCGACATCAAGAAAAACGCCATGCTTCCCGAGGAACACTTCGACACCGTCACGAAGAAGTACACCCGCCTTGACGGTGGCTTCCAAAGATGGTGGAGAGGCTACAAGAAGACTTTCTGGATGTCTTCGTTCAATATCGTGTACTTCTTGGGTTCCCTTGTGGTCTGCGGTCTTGGCTGCTACGCTGCTATTGAGGCGCTAATTAGTGCTTTCGGTGATGGTGGAACTACCGCAACTAATTTCAGTTGTACATCTCCCTTTGCGGGATAAATCTGTGATGGTTGTACCAAAAGTACATTGAGGAGGGGTGGGGTGGTGTATACTGTATGGAGTGTATTTCTATGGAGGCTTCCTGGTTGTTAGTTGTAATATCAAGCAAGGCATATAGGCTGACGATATACAATTATTGATCGGAATTCCTTGTTTATATTTGCCTTGCATTGCCTTTCATAGGTATAGAGCGAGCGCTGTTTATACCTTATTATCTACGTAGCAGCTATAGCTTGGATATCCGTACTACTATCGGCGCCATTAACGGACCAAGATGTCCCAATGAAGTATACGTATCTATACCATGAAGAGGTTTCAGTGTTGCATCACTACTTAAACCGATTCACATCGTTTTGGAGGCTTAACTGGGTGCTGCTTGCTAGATAGAGCTGAGCAAACTTAGAAACAGAGTATAGCGTCAGTGTACCACAGATCGAGATGCACCAGCCTAGGTAATTGGCAAGTGTCAGTTCTCGAGGTGGCTCGCCAAGCATGCTGTGTTACTGTGAACCGGATTCTGTGGGCAAAGATGAAGCAATAGCACCATAGCGTCTCACGTATTGTTTCACAGTCAATTAGTTTCGACCGTTCGGGATATCGTTAACAGGCTTGAATCGATTATTTCTACTGTCGAAGGTGAGGGGCTGCATGGTCTCTTTGCCCGGATCCTCAAGCATCAGCAGAGGGTTCTTGAAGAGATCGATGGCGACTCACAAGAGTACTAGCACAGCAGATTTGACGGCCAGGTAATATCAAATCTTATATGCGTCAAATGTAGCCGTGTATTAGGATCTGATGATAGACCTCGGTTTGCTGTGACGATGCCTGGATACTGTCCTTGTCCTGGAAAACTGACCTGTTAGAACAAAACCAGCTAGTTCGAGGGAAAATGAGTACACTTCATATGCCCAAACTCAACTCGCCTTCGCAAAGAAAAAGGCTATTAGATATGCCAGTGTCGACGACCTATGGGAATATGGGGGGGGCAACAACAGCAAACCGCATGAACTTCGCGTCAAATGCATCAAGTGCGGTATCTTGTCTGTGGATAGGAAAGCGAAGTGGACGAAAAGCAACCCTTCACTGTATGCTGAAAATGAAATAGGTATGCTGCAAGAATTGTCAATCTGCGGAGGGTGGAACACAGGCATGCATGCGTTACATATATGTATATGTATATTCCAGTGGATGAAACTATCCCATCTACTTAAAGGGGTACCTAAGTAGTTTACGATCATTTGACGCAAGATGGTCTTCCGTCAATCTACGGGCTAGGTTACTGATCATAAGCTCAATTTAGACAGCTTCAAAGAAGCACAGAAAGAGGACTACGATTTACACTCCTCCGTGATTACTCTCCATCCCATCATTGTGAGCTACGTACAGAACATGTTGCCAAGTAGTATAAGTTTAGGTAGTAATTGAGAATATGTACTAGTCCTGTCCATTAATACTTAAAGATCTGTCTATGGCAAGAGGATACTATATCCAACATCGAACTAGGTGTATGAAGTCAAAGATGACATTCGGGAATACGACTCGGTTAAGTATCCTCTATTCCGTGACGCTAACTACAACAAGCCTTCTTAGTATAACGGTTAGTACGGAGGTCTCATATCATGTGACCAGAGGCCCACCTCTGGGTAATCCTCAGATCGGAGTTCGATTCTCCGAGAGGGCAGTTCTCCTGCTCTTTTTTATACATTTACTACACATCGCTTACCTAGTAGGAACGTGGTAACTATTTTAATGAAGTAGGACGCGTCGATCAACCGTTTTGCATACTCGAGACATTTTTAGAGTTGGGTTTGAACGAACCAGGAAGCATTAACCTACGGTCCTACGCTAGGCTGATAACCATCAATTCCGGGAGCATTCTATTATACAGAATGTCAAGGAAAGGCCCGCCCGCTGCAGGATGTATAAGGCAGGCAGATAGATAATGGATGGAGATGGGAATGGGGTCCACTGTGTTTCTCTCGATGAGTTGTCAATTTGCTTTGACACGGTCCCTCAGAACTGAGGGTAACATCTGTGTGAGTTGGAGGTCTTTGACTAGAGGTTGGTTGTGTAACCAAACATAGGGAGGGATAGAATGAACTGATCAATCATCGACGACTGCATATAATCGAGCTTCTAGAAGACATTCTCGAATTTTATCGCGGGTTGCATTTACTGTAGGTGTGTGTGTGTGTTGTTGTCGCCAATTAGTAAGAGGCATTATTAGCAATCCAGGAACAGCTGGTTGAAGATTGGTTGTTCTCGCCCAATACACGTCAAGCCTTCTGTTCTAGAATAGCGAACTCCCAAGTCACCGTTTCTGGGGCCGTAAGTATGACTTGTCCAATGGTTGGGGTTCGAGGTGACGATGCAGCGTTAACGTTCGCCGGGCAGCGCCAATCCTTTAATAGATTCATACTACCGAAAGGCGTAAATCATTTCGATTCTGACGGGGATGTCTGTAGATTTTCTGTTGGGGTCTATTTGCGATGTACGGAGTAGAACTGATAGATCTAAAGGAGATCGATGTTGTCACGAGAGCAGCATTGATGCAAGTCTGCAAGTTAAGAAGGCTCAGGCCACAAGGCAGGAATCACTAAACGGGCTAACAAGGGTCTGCGACTAACCGTATTTGGGCTTAGCGTCAGAAATCGATCCCGCCACATCGCCTGCGATGCGGTGAAGAGAGGAAGAAAATGGCTGCGTTGATGCGACACAAAATGGTCATAACTAAGTAACTAGCCAGAACTGGGCATCGAAAAGCATTACAAGTATGCACGCGCTGTCATGGGTGATGAGATATGTATTGTTTTGATGACAAGTGGCTGATGCTCGTTGTCGTAGAGCTAAATACCAAGTTAACAACTTCAAGATACAATTGATACTCATACTGTATGAACAACAGTGTAATCTACCTAGGTAGGTCCATAGAAGCGGATCCCTGAACCGGTTAAGCTTCTATAACAGAGAATACATCTGATTACCTACCTGGTCACTGCTCTTGAGGACGAATGGTTCAACAAAGTATATAACTGAGAGGATATTTTTTTTACGGGTCATATTGAACTGCATGTATCAATAAGGTGTTGTTGATTAAGAGCCATGTCCTATACATATTACAAATTGAAGTAGTAATAGTTGTCCACAAATTAAATATAGCAACACCAAGAATATCTCCCAGTTTATATGTATTGCCCGTTCTTGAATTAATTAGTAAAAATATTCATCACGATAACTCCAAATGCCGTTCTATAAGTTCCGTGCTCGCTCCTCCCAATGCCACCAGATGTGGACAAAACCAGCCGAATATTCCCAAAATTGGACTTCTAAATATGAAAGAACAATGAAAAGCGAAATCTCAAAGCTTGCCCTCTTCTGACGGTGCTCCTTATTTATAAATATCAATCAAATCCCTCTCGCTGGCGCAATCTGTTTGATGCCAGCAAGCCATTTCCATGCGTTTTACGCATAATGCCATGGGGTATCATTTCGTAAATCTTGTGAGCGTCGTCAATGCACAAGTGTATAGACGACATTTTCGAATGTATGTTCACGTGGAATAATAATCGCATTAGAACTTATGGTCTGTTCGTTCAATGACTGCTCCACAGTCAACAGCAAATGTGTCGTACGAATCATTATCTCTAAAATCACAATTCTGTTAGAAGGAACACAAGAAGCCTTGTCTGGGGGTAGAACTGTGTAACGAACCTTCAATTTCCACCTCATAACTAACTGCTGTTTCTTCATCACTGCACATCAGAATAGGAATTTTTTGTTGCTCCCACTTCTTTTCTTTGGCTCGTAATTTGAGACCAACAGTCTTCTTCAAATCAAGCCATAGAATACTGGGATCGTCACTATCGTTCTCGCTGCTTCGACGATTCTTGCAGTTATTGTTCATGTTCTGTTTCTTGCACTGCCGTTTGAGCCAATCTCTCCAAATGCGAACGACTCCATCTTCAACGGTCACCGAGCTAATCAGTCGCATAGAAGACGGAACAACTTTTACCAATTTCACAACAGCGCATAGCTGTGAGAAATCCTCGAATTCGTCAAGGCTTATTTGCTTTTTCACTATCAAAGGAGTTTCCTGCTGTTCTTGACGATGATGGGCATCCTTCATCTGCCGTCTGTCTACTTCAGGTCTGAAACATGAATAAAGTGCCGATAGCCGTGTGAGACACTCCGAAGTCCCACAACCATCATATAGAGAGCCCTCGCCCTCGTGGTTCTCAGTCAAACCGGGAGTTCCGAGATACGTGCAGAACAAATGCGGATCTATAAACTTGGCGACTGGGTGGAAACATTCGAGCATTAGTTGGTAGTCATCGAGTGGTGATGCTAATAAAAGTCTATAGTGGAGGATGCGGAGAACAATTGCGTGGAAACGAAGTGATACGCCGGTTAGGGACAGCAATGTGCGTGTTGTCAAGGGTGTTAGGATCTCTATGAGGATCTGGACGTAATCATCATTTTAGTTCGTTCTTATCCATATGCATGTGTGGAGGGATCAATCACAAGGCTTACCTCGTTCGGGAGCGAATACAGGGGTGAAGCCATACTGCAAATACATACGCATCATCTGCACGTTTATCTTTTCATATTTCTTGTCATATCACTATAATGGAGCGTCAAATGTGCTCTGGAAAAGTGAGATTATATAGACAAATACTAAAAGTACCTAGGTAAGAACTACCAGAAAGAGAGAGGCGGAAATCTTTGTCAGACATGATATGAAGCATATGATTGCATGATCTCCCATAAACTTATGTTCAGCTCCACTAGTTTAAAAGTACGTAGCCCACGAATCATGACATGGCCCAATAACTAACGAACACACGACTAAGACAGCCGGAATCTCATCAAGAAGGTGACGAAAATATCTCAGGACAACGTGACGGCTGAATTTTGAGGCATATCGTATAACTATTTATACGGAAAAGGGAAAATTACGGAACAGCGGCGTCAGGGTTGTTGGTGGCTGAAAAACAGGTGGTTAAGAATCAACATATGATTGCTCGGCACTGTAGTTAGCTGAAACTAGGGCTGATACGATCGGCCACACAGCTGAAGTACTACTCCGCTTACAGGTACCAGTAAGTACTGAATACTGGTAATACCGTTACTTCAAAGCATCATTCGGGGTACTTGATATGCATGTACGTAGTAATACTCGAAATGCCATCGTCCACCGAACAAACTTTCGGCATCCGAGCCCAACGCGTCTGCCGTACCTGGAGGGATGTCATCCAGAAATCCCCCGCACTCCAAGTCGCGTGCTGGTACAAACCGTGCATACCACGGATGATCAAACACGGTCGGATCCTAGTCGGCAAGAATTGAAACTGAATCCTGCTTTCAACCGAATACATATTACAATATCTACAAAAGGTACGGAAGAAAGGGGTGATTTCAATAGAAAAACTCTTCGCGCTTCGTCGACATAGGCCTACCATTTGGTACGCCGCTTGTTACCACTATCAATCGATAGAGAAACAAATCCTGGACAAGAATATCTACTTTTTAACGACTTCCTGGCATTTCGCGATGGCAGGAGGGACACAGAAAGGTGGAAAGGACGCGCCGGGCAGCGCGTCACATACCCGCAAGACAACAAATCAACAAGAAAAACCAAAACTGTTGAGAATCATAGAATCCCTGACAACCATCGTTCAACCGCTCGGAAGCCAAGAGGCTCTCGAGCAAATACAACTACTTAAGGATGAAATCCTGGAATTCATCCTCCCCCTCGCGACAGGGCAGCGAGCCCGGAGCCCACCCCCTTCGTACGCGACCGTGGCGAAGACCCAATCTCCCCGAGAACAGAGGGAGATAAAGATACAGACAGGAGAAACAGAGGACAAGACTACTGAGGAGATAGTCCAGGAGGTGAATGGGAGACTGGCACACATGGATGCCGGAGAGATCCTAGCGGCTAGGAAGCTGCCCAGCGGTGAACTTGTTCTGACTACCGACTCTGTCGCTAGCAAGAGCAAGATCCAAGAGAAAGCCAATGGGTGGATACAGGTGGTGGGAAAAGATGCAAAGATGAAGAAGGACAAATTCCCTGTCTGGGTGCATGGGGTCCGAGTGAGCAGCTTGGACAACAACAAACAGGCGGAAGGGCTGGAAAAGCTATACAAGCTCAACCCAGCTCTAGGCCAATTCCGGATCGCGAGATTCCAATGGAGGAAGCGAGCGCTGAGACTGAAGAAGAAGACCAGCTCAGTGATCCTAGAGATGGAAAGCCCGGAGGGTGCGAACCACCTAATCCGGGAAGGACTTATGCTGGACAACGAGGTCAAACANGGAAGTGAAAGGTGTGCCAACTGTGGAGGACAACACATCGCGGGACACCAGTCCTGCCGAAAACACCAGGAAGCCCTAGAAAAGATAGAACGAGCGAAGGCCTCCAGCCCTTCCCTGTACGCCACCCAGAGCAAGGATAAGGAGTTCACGTTCGGCGCAGTATCAACATCAACCTCAGCATCAGCCCCAGTCCCAAGAACGATCCTGGGGAAGAGATCCAGTAGCAACAGCAGCGACACTCCAGCCAAAAAGGCAGTCGGAAGACCCAGAGCGCAGCTAGCCGCACCAAACGACGGGAACATCTTCTCAATGATAAGCTCTCAACAGCAGAGAGAAGGACAAACCCCGGCACCCACGCAAAACACCCCCGACCCGCAATCGACTCCAGAGACTGAAGAGATCATGCAAACAAATGAATAATGGCGCTCAGAATCGCCCAATACAATGTGAATAACCGACCAGAAACAATGCAACTTCTATCGACCTGCAAGGAAGCCGAGGGATATGATCTGATAGCAATCCAGGAACCAGCAAGAAGAAAAGGAATGAACGCGACAATATGCGATCCCAACTCTAAGTTCATAGCCCTTTACCCA